>QCXZ01000041.1:16537657-16822802 GCA_025024175.1 Rhyzopertha dominica | reverse complement strand
ATATCGGAAAGTCCGGGTTGACTGCAAAATAAAAGGAAGTTAACATATAGATGTATGCTGATGAAAGACTGTCACAAGAAACTTGGAAAAGACATCGAACGATAAGAGACACACATTTTACCGCCCGCTATCTAAAAGAGCAAAACACTCCATGAAGACAGCAATAGAAAATAAATCTGAAATTATTTTAGACGACCAACCTAGATGTTTGTATTGTGGATATGCGCGTTTGGACACCACAGTAGATTGGGTTCAGTGTGACATTTGCGACGGGTTGGATACATCAACACTGCGAAACCTCTTGCGACAAATCTTTTAGTGGAAGTTTCATGTGCAAAATGTGCTGTAGAAATACCGAAGAAGGTTTGTTAGCAAAAGAGAACAAATCATACGACTTGTCTGAAAAATGCAATCAGTTCCTTGATTCACTGTACATGACGGAAGATGAAATTAGAAACTGGAGGTGACAACGCGTAAACAACGTTTTTCACGAATATGGGTCGAGGAGCGCAAGAAACGCTTGACGGCCTCGAACTTCGCGCGAGTGTGCAAATGTAAGCACAAACCGCATTTGAGAGAATCCTTAAAGACGTATTGCGACCAACAGACATATCGTATGTACCTTCCATTAAGCACGGTATAAGATACGAAGACAATGCTATTGCAGCCTATGAAAACCTCACGGGCAGAATATGCAGAAAGGCCGGTTTACATATTCATAGAAAACATTTCTTCCTCGGGGCGTCCCCAGATGCCTGTAGTAACAGGAACAGACGGCATTGTAGAAGTGAAATGTCCTTTCAAATACAAATCAAAGCATCCCAACGACATTCGATTTGACTGCCTTGATGATGCCGGGAATCTAAAGAAGTCCCATCCGTACTACTACCAAGTGCAAGGTAGCTTAGAAGTGTCCAACAAATTCTGGTGCGACTTCGTGTTATACACTTATAAGGGCATTAAAATTGTCAGAGTTCAACGGGGACGAAAGAATTCTGGAACAGCATATACCACAAGTTAAAAACGTTCTATCACTTTTACATGCTTCCCCGATTGGCCCTACCTGGCGAAACATTTTCCTCCGCAGAAATAAAATGGAACGTCAACAAAACATATTGTATTACTAAAAAACGGCCTAGTGGATGATCCCACATATTACAAGAATTTTCCAAACAACAGAGGATACATCGTTTGCAGATATCAGCATTTAGATTCAAATATGCCGGACATTCTTATTGACGATTTCGTTAGTCTTAATGGAACATCTTGGTTGAGCAGTTTAGTTGTCGAATGTATCACTGAGGCTATATAACCATAACGACGTGTTTCAAGTCATAAGTACAGAAAGATCAACAATTATATACAACGGTGATTCATCGCGACTTACAAAATATTTTATGGATGGCACTAAAGTAAATAAACCAAAAATAGCAATGCCAATTATTATTAACAACAATCACTTTTGCTTAGCCGTAGCAAATTTTGAAGATAAGACCTTCATCTTTTTAGATCCATTAGGAAGCACGCAATATAAAACTTCGATCTATTTTAAAAAATTTCGTAAATTTCTGCATTTACATAATATTACGCATAATTCCAACTTTGCCATTGACAACTGGCAACACCTTGCCTCCTGACCACATACGGCAAGAGGACAGTTATAATTGCGGATTATATGTCATCTACTTCTTCCGCTGTATTGCCAAGGAAGAAAACCTCTTAACCTACAAGGATATGCGTAAATATCGATCGCAGATACAAAAAATGCTTTTGACTCATTCTTGCGAGGTGGGAAGATGCTTGTATGTTTTGTGGCCGTTCGGCAGGAAATGACGTATTAACGTGCACTGCATGTAAGCGCAGTGCACACAAAAAGTGTGTCCTTACAAACCCGAAATTGACAAAGGAATAAAACCCGCTGATCACTACGTAAACAGCATTTGTGATCTTTGCCGTCAGTACTAGGTAGGCAATAATATTTCAGTTTATAAAAAACTAAACCCGTTATTATTAACAGCGCCAACGGCACAAGAAAAAATTCGAGAAAGCTGGGATCTGTCAGCCAACTTTTAACGTCCCTAGGTGGATTTTTAATCTCTAAAATAAATGTGTAAGTTTAAATGATTTCCTATGCGCGGTTTCCGTGATATGATTTTTTCAATGCTTTCGGGGTTGTTTAGCCCCCTGGATCCCATCGGAAGGGTATGCCACTCATACACTATGTAGAATATGGTGTTCTAAAATAAATTTATAAGTTTAAATGATTTCCTATGCGCTGTTTCCGTGATGTGAATTTTTTTAGTGTTTTCGGGGTTGTTTAACCCCCTAGATCCCATCGGAAGGGGATGTCACTTATACACTATGTAGAATATGGTATTCTAAAATAATTATCTAAGTTTAAATGATTTCCTATGCGCGGTTTCCGTGATATGTATTTTTTCTGTGTTTTCGGGGTTGTTTAACCCCCTGGATCCCATCGGAAGGGGATGCCACTCATACACTATGTAGAATATGGTGTTCTAAAATAAATATCTAAGTTTAAATGATTTCCTATGCGCGGTTTCCGTGATATGTATTTTTTCAGTGTTTTCGGGGTTGTTTAACACCCTGGATCCCATCGGAAGGGGATGTCTCTTATACACTATGTAGAATATGAGGTTCTAAAATAAATATCTAAGTTTAAATGATTTCCTATGCGCGGTTTCCGTGATATGTATTTTTTCAGTGTTTTCGGGGTTGTTTAACCCCCTGGATCCCATCGGAAGGGGATGCCACTCATACACTATGTAGAATATGGTGTTCTAAAATAAATTTATAAGTTTAAATGATTTCCTATGCGCTGCTTCCGTGATGTGAATTTTTTCATTGTTTTCGGGGTTGTTTAACCCCCTAGATCCCATCGGAAGGGGATGTCACTTATACACTATGTAGAATATGGTATTCTAAAATAATTATCTAAGTTTAAATGATTTCCTATGCGCGGTTTCCGTGATATGTATTTTTTCTGTGTTTTCGGGGGTTGTTTAAGCCCCTGGATCCCATCGGAAGGGGATGTCACTTATACACTATGTAGAATATGGTGTTCTAAAATAAATATCTAAGTTTAAATGATTTCCTATGCGCGGTTTCCGTGATATGTATTTTTTCTGTGTTTTCGGGGTTGTTTAACCCCCTGGATCCCATCGGAAGGGGATACCACTCATACACTATGTAGAATATGGTGTTCTAAAATAAATATCTAAGTTTAAATGATTTCCTATGCGCGGTTTCCGTGATATGTATTTTTTCAGTGTTTTCGGGGTTGTTTAACCCCCTGGATCCCATCGGAAGGGGATGTCACTTATACACTATGTAGAATATGATGTTCTAAAAATAAATATCTAAGTTTAAATGATTTCCTATGCGCGGTTTCCGTGATATGTATTTTTTCAGTGTTTTCGGGGTTGTTTAACCCCCTGGATCCCATCGGAAGGGGATGCCACTCATACACTATGTAGAATATGGTGTTCTAAAATAAATTTATAAGTTTAAATGATTTCCTATGCGCTGCTTCCGTGATGTGAATTTTTTCAGTGTTTTCGGGGTTGTTTAACCCCCTGGATCCCATCGGAAGGGGATGTCACTTATACACTATGTAGAATATGGTGTTCTAAAATAATTATCTAAGTTTAAATGATTTCCTATGCGCGGTTTCCGTGATATGTATTTTTTTCTGTGTTTTCGGGGTTGTTTAACCCCCTGGATCCCATCGGAAGGGGATGCCACTCATACACTATGTAGAATATGATGTTCTAAAAATAAATATCTAAGTTTAAATGATTTCCTATGCGCGGTTTCCGTGATATGTATTTTTTCTGTGTTTTCGGGGTTGTTTAACCCCCTGGATCCCATCGGAAGGGGATGCCACTCATACACTATGTAGAATATGGTGTTCTAAAATAAATATCTAAGTTTAAATGATTTCCTATGCGCGGTTTCCGTGATATGTATTTTTTCAGTGTTTTCGGGGTTGTTTAACACCCTGGATCCCATCGGAAGGGGATGTCTCTTATACACTATGTAGAATATGAGGTTCTAAAATAAATATCTAAGTTTAAATGATTTCCTATGCGCGGTTTCCGTGATATGTATTTTTTCAGTGTTTTCGGGGTTGTTTAACCCCCTGGATCCCATCGGAAGGGGATGCCACTCATACACTATGTAGAATATGGTGTTCTAAAATAAATTTATAAGTTTAAAATGATTTCCTATGCGCTGCTTCCGTGATGTGAATTTTTTCATTGTTTTCGGGGTTGTTTAACCCCCTAGATCCCATCGGAAGGGGATGTCACTTATACACTATGTAGAATATAGTATTCTAAAATAATTATCTAAGTTTAAATGATTTCCTATGCGCGGTTTCCGTGATATGTATTTTTTCTGTGTTTTCGGGGTTGTTTAAGCCCCTGGATCCCATCGGAAGGGGATGTCACTTATACACTATGTAGAATATGGTGTTCTAAAATAAATATCTAAGTTTAAATGATTTCCTATGCGCGGTTTCCGTGATATGTATTTTTTCTGTGTTTTCGGGGTTGTTTAACCCCCTGGATCCCATCGGAAGGGGATACCACTCATACACTATGTAGAATATGGTGTTCTAAAATAAATATCTAAGTTTAAATGATTTCCTATGCGCGGTTTCCGTGATATGTATTTTTTCAGTGTTTTCGGGGTTGTTTAACCCCCTGGATCCCATCGGAAGGGGATGTCACTTATACACTATGTAGAATATGATGTTCTAAAATAAATATCTAAGTTTAAATGATTTCCTATGCGCGGTTTCCGTGATATGTATTTTTTCAGTGTTTTCGGGGTTGTTTAACCCCCTGGATCCCATCGGAAGGGGATGCCACTCATACACTATGTAGAATATGGTGTTCTAAAAATAAATTTATAAGTTTAAATGATTTCCTATGCGCTGCTTCCGTGATGTGAATTTTTTCAGTGTTTTCGGGGTTGTTTAACCCCCTGGATCCCATCGGAAGGGGATGTCACTTATACACTATGTAGAATATGGTGTTCTAAAATAATTATCTAAGTTTAAATGATTTCCTATGCGCGGTTTCCGTGATATGTATTTTTTCTGTGTTTTCGGGGTTGTTTAACCCCCTGGATCCCATCGGAAGGGGATGCCACTCATACACTATGTAGAATATGATGTTCTAAAATAAATATCTAAGTTTAAATGATTTCCTATGCGCGGTTTCCGTGATATGTATTTTTTCTGTGTTTTCGGGGTTGTTTAACCCCCTGGATCCCATCGGAAGGGGATGTCACTTATACACTATGTAGAATATGATGTTCTAAAAATAAATATCTAAGTTTAAATGATTTCCTATGCGCGGTTTCCGTGATATGTATTTTTTCAGTGTTTTCGGGGTTGTTTAACTCCCTGGATCCCATCGGAAGGGGATGCCACTCATACACTATGTAGAATATGGTGTTCTAAAATAAATTTATAAGTTTAAATGATTTCCTATGCGCTGCTTCCGTGATGTGAATTTTTTCAGTGTTTTCGGGGTTGTTTAACCCCTGGATCCCATCGGAAGGGGATGTCACTTATACACTATGTAGAATATGGTGTTCTAAAATAATTATCTAAGTTTAAATGATTTCCTATGCGCGGTTTCCGTGATATGTATTTTTTTGGTGTTTTCGGGGTTATTTAACCCCATGGATCCCATGGGAAGGGGATGCCACTCATACACTATGTAGAATATGATGTTCTAAAATAAATATCTAAGTTTAAATGATTTCCTATGCGCGGTTTCCGTGATATGTATTTTTTCAGTGTTTTCGGGGTTGTTTAACCCCCTGGATCCCATCGGAAGGGGATGTCACTTATACACTATGTAGAATATGATATTCTAAAATAAATATCTAAGTTTAAATGATTTCCTATGCGCGGTTTCCGTGATATGTATTTTTTCAGTGTTTTCGGGGTTGTTTAAGCCCCTGGATCCCATCGGAAGGGGATGTCACTTATACACTATGTAGAATATGGTGTTCTAAAATAATTATCTAAGTTTAAATGATTTCCTATGCGCGGTTTCCGTGATATGTATTTTTTCTGTGTTTTCGGGGTTGTTTAACCCCCTGGATCCCATCAGAAGGGGATGCCACTCATACACTATGTAGAATATGGTGTTCTAAAATAAATATCTAAGTTTAAATGATTTCCTATGCGCGGTTTCCGTGATATGTATTTTTTCAGTGTTTTCGGGGTTGTTTAACCCCCTGGATCCCATCGGAAGGGGATGTCACTTATACACTATGTAGAATATGATGTTCTAAAATAAATTTCTAAGTTTAAATGATTTCCTATGCGCGGTTTCCGTGATATGTATTTTTTCAGTGTTTTCGGGGTTGTTTAACCCCCTGGATCCCATCGGAAGGGGATGTCACTTATACACTATGTAGAATATGATATTCTAAAATAAATATCTAAGTTTAAATGATTTCCTTGCGCGGTTTCCGTGATATGTATTTTTTCTGTGTTTTCGGGGTTGTTTAAGCCCCTGGATCCCATCGGAAGGGGATGTCACTTATACACTATGTAGAATATGGTGTTCTAAAATAATTATCTAAGTTTAAATGATTTCCTATGCGCGGTTTCCGTGATATGTATTTTTTCTGTGTTTTCGGGGTTGTTTAACCCCCTGGATCCCATCAGAAGGGGATGCCACTCATACACTATGTAGAATATGGTGTTCTAAAATAAATATCTAAGTTTAAATGATTTCCTATGCGCGGTTTCCGTGATATGTATTTTTTCAGTGTTTTCGGGGTTGTTTAACCCCCTGGATCCCATCGGAAGGGGATGTCACTTATACACTATGTAGAATATGATGTTCTAAAATAAATATCTAAGTTTAAATGATTTCCTATGCGCGGTTTCCGTGATATGTATTTTTTCAGTGTTTTCGGGGTTGTTTAACCCCCTGGATCCCATCGGAAGGGGATGTCACTTATACACTATGTAGAATATGATGTTCTAAAATAAATATCTAAGTTTAAATGATTTCCTATGCGCGGTTTCCGTGATATGTATTTGTTCTGTGTTTTCGGGGTTGTTTTACCCCCTGGATCCATTTGGAAGGGGATGCCACTCATAGACTATGTAGAATATGGTGTTCTAAAATAAATGTGTAAGTTTGAATAATTTCGTATGCGCGATTTCCGCGATATGAATTTTTACAATATTTTCGGGGTTGTTTTGCTCCCTGGGTCCCATCGGAAGGGGATGTCACTTATAATCTTCGTAACAAATACGACGTTGAAATAAATGTGATGATTCTAATAATTAGCGTTGCAGGCGCGTTTAATATTAATACATACGTTGTATGTAACGCACGCCTATGTCCATTCGTGTAACTTCGGAAAAATTGGCTGCTATCTTTGGCTGCTGCTTTCACACCGGTAATGGTGAGCCTCTTTTTCATTAACTATACCGCATCCAACGTCCATTTTCTGGAATTCATCGGGGATTCTCAGTAGCCCAATAGCGACAGTTAAAAAAACAGATGWGTATTTTTCTTAAAAAATTAGTATAGTTATAGCATAGTATTGTATTTGCCATCATAATTCACTTCGTCGATCAAACTCGCGGACAAAGAAACCTTATTACGTGGTTGGTATTTTACTTTTTCTATAATTCTGTGGGACTGCCGAGACTGCCATATTGATAATAAAAACCAATTAAAGTCATATTTGATGCTCACCATGATTTGAAAAAAATTAAATATTAAGCTGCTGATTGCTCACAAAGATCGACCAACGAATTGTACCGCAAGTAGATGGTTAGACTACATGAGCATCTTTACTATAGAATAATTTGCAAAAAACCGCAAAACGCGTCCTATTTTTACTTTGCTTAGTAGTTGTTACGTTCTTCAGCCTTTCAGCATTATTGTTCTCCATTATGTATTTTGTATGCTGTTACGATTTTTGTGGCAACGAAAGAAGTCTTTTTATATTAAAATATTTGTGGATATTATAATAATAACAAATACAGACGCTTTCACCACTCTCTATAGATTTAATAATATGTAATACGATTTACCGTCAGTTTTTTCTGTCGTATAATGACGCTCATTTCATTATGAAGTCATCATTGATTTTAATTTTGTGATACTAGCGATAGGAAAACAACAATACCACGACATATCGTAAAAGTACCTCTTATGTTGAGCAATGTTTCTATAATAAATAATGAAAGTGAAAATCAGAATTACTTATTCCACAAATGAGTTTTCTGCAGGTATAATACCTGGTCATGAAGCCACATCTGTATAGGTATAGTTCAACGTCTTTAAGTTTTGGATCAATGGGTCACATTTACTGTTTACAAAGAAAATGTGCTTTTTGTTTGTTCTAACAATCTAATCCTATCGACCTGATCCACCTATTAGGGATAAATAGACTACATATTACGTAGTTTATAGTTTATTGCCTCTTCATGATTATATTAATTTTAGATTAAAAAAATACATATAAATACTGAAAGTGAGGCGATTGCAAAATTATCTCTGATGACAAAAAGTAAAGAATCTACAATATAAGAATATATTATAAAGAACCAGACGAGATTGTTGTTGTGTGCAAGCTTTTTCAGAATGGTGATTGTGCTCATTTAATATGGCGCCTTGTTAAGGTGCATGCAAAAGTAAAGTACTTTCAAATTAAGCAATACTACAAAAACAAGTTACGGATAATGTAAAATTCATTTGTACCATTGAAAGTCTGCGCTTATTTTTAAACTATATTCGATTACGCCACAAATCGATAAACGACAACTTGTTTCAATCGCGTAGAACTTTGCGCTTCCTTCATGAAACATAGCACAATAAATTGTGCGCTTGATATACTGGTGTATAGCAAGGCATACGGCCTCTGAAGAAGGTTGGGTGGAGAATGCTCTACTCATATTTACAAAAACTTTCAAATTCAAAGCTTGACTGTTAAGACATCGACGGTTATCATTCTATTTAATTAAACGAAATACCCAAAGAAAGAAGATAATTGAAATCTTGGTCACTTTGGTTTAGACCGCGACGCTTTGATAACAGAAGCGACATTAGCATATTCCATATTCCCATCCTAAAGATGCCCCTTACAACAGCGTCCTATTTCCAAAACGGACCAAATTCAATTTTTAATTTTAACTAGATCCACGAAAGCACAGGTTCCTCCAAAGAAGATAATTACTAGTTCGGCTTAGAAGTTCGTATCGTTTAAAATAACACTTTTTTTGGAAAGATTCAATTTAATTATTCAATATAGTTGCCATCGAGGGCGATACATCGATTATAGCGATCATCCAATTTTTGGATACCATTTTTGTAGAACCATTTGCCTTTTGCTTCAAAACAGGCCTCAGCCCCGGCGATTACTTCTTCATCGGCGTTAAATTTCTTTCCAGCCAGCATTCTCTTGAGGTCTGAGAACAGGAAAAAGTCGCTGGTGGTCAGGTCCAGCGAATACGGTGTGTATCGAAGCAATTCAAAGCCCAATTCATTCAATTTTGCTATCGTTTTCATTGATTTTAGACGAGATGTTTGTCTTGATGAAACAGCACTTTCTTCTTCTTCAAATGGGGCCGCTTTTCAGCGATTTCGTCTTTTAAACGCTCCAATAACGCAATGTAATTGTCGCTGTGATTGTTTCTCTCTTTTCAAAATAGTCGATTAAAATTATTCCATGCATGAGCATCCCAAAATTTAGACGCCATAACTCTGCCAGCTCACTGTTCCGTCTTTCCACGCTTTGAAATCGGTTCATCTCGTGCAGTCCACTCGGCTGACTGCCGATTGGACTCTGGAGTGAAATGATGGAGCCATGTTTCATCCATTGTCACATATCGACGCAAAAATTACGTTTATTACGATAGAACAGCTCCAAACACTGGTTAGAATCATCACTCGCTGTTGTTTTTGGTCGATTGTGAGCTCGTACGGCACCCACTTTGCACAGAGCTTTCGCATACCCAAATATTCATGAACGATATGTCCAACATGTTCCTTTTATACCTTTAGGCCCCGTTGCACAAAGCGTGGTTAACCAGACCCCCTGGCTAACACGCGGTTAACAATTGCCCGTTGATCGCATGTTAACCAGGGGGCCTGGTTAACCACATTTGGTGCAACGGGGCGTTAGAGTGTTAGCTATCTCGATCAACTTCACTTTACGGTCATCCAAAATCATTTTGTGGATTGTTTTATGTTTTCTCTGTAATAGCTTCCTTTGGACTTAGCTTGGCTTCACCAAGCCACTTTTTGGTATCAGCAGCATTTTTTCTATCAAAAAATAGTATTTCATTAACACACGAAATTCCCTTTTACCCAATTTTTTCAAAATAACAAAAGTTGCTTCACTCAAAATCTCACAAACTCAGACAGCTGTTGGATCTTTTGAAGGTTGGTACTAACTAAAAACGATATGGAGTTAATTCTAGTAAAGTCCTCACATAGAAACGATACGCACTTTTCAGCCAATCGATATATAAATATTTTATACAGAAATAACTTACCTGCATTTTGAAGAAGAATCAATGATAAACAGAAAAAAATTAAGTAATACAGATTCAAAACATTAGGTAAAATCTCGGATAAAATACAGAATATATAAACTTGAAAGGGAACGCGAATTTAGACTTGCATATCTGCTGCATTATCACTGCAAGCTTAATACAAAATATTGCAACACCACTGTCGTCCTGTTTATAAAAAAGCGGATAAAATAATGTAACGTAAATGTATTGGTGAAGTTATAAAAAAGAAAACCTAATTAATTATGCGTGTCCCAAATAATAATTAATTTAACTGATGATTCATGCAATGACACTGACTGTTATTTAAATAACTAATAATAGTCTACTACCTATAAAATCGAGAATTGTTTACGCTCAGGTAATGTATCACCAAAACCCAAACATCAAGGCCTTGGTTCAATTCGCATTCAACAAGGTACATAAAAAAATGATATAAACATTAGCAACGGTACTGAAACACCATCTTCATCTAGCATATATAAAAGCTTTTTAAGTTGTATAGGCCTGCATAACTATTAAATAAATTTATCACAGTTATGATTTCACTCAACAAAAATATTTTTCAAAAACGGACCAACATATTGAAACCAGTCAATAACAAGCGGCCGACAAGGGGGTGGTTTTATGATCTACTGTATAAGTTCTAATAAACTCTGCTTACAGTTAAATAAAACCTCACAACTTCACTAAATAAAACATCCAGCTTTATATATTTGTTTAATTCTATACTTACTGCTTTTTTATTATGTGCAAATATTGCACTGCTACCTGCATCCTTATAGCGTAATATGTTATTTATATCAMAGGAAGCTTGATATATTACATACGTATTGTTAAAATTTCCGCYAGCAGTTTAGTTTGCTCACAGAGCCTATGCGCAAATTAGACTTAAGTCTACTAAATTGCAAAAACAAAAAAAAATAATAAAAATAAACATACCCATGCTTCACGGTTGGTACGGACCCGTTTGACTTAGAGTACAGGTTTAAAAACGACTTTGTTGAAAACCTAGAATAAAAATAACATAAAATAATAACTGAAAAAAAACCAAAAATGTTAATTAAAAAAATAAATAATAGTAAAGGAGATTAATTAAAAGTACGCCATATCGGTAGGCTGCGTCGATATTGTTTCCATGCAAAACTACTATAAATAAGAGCTCTTTTGTTAATTAAATTATAAGGCATGCACCGCTGCAAAACGTCGGAGCTGTACTACTGGTGCCACCTATACGGGAAAGCCTTTAAATACTACTTCATAACCGCGTCAGAAAGGGTAGAACACTTCGATAACAGATTACTATAAGATATATCAATTAAATTTTCACTGTTAATTAATAAGTTTTAATGCATAGGAAACTTCATAGGCTGTGGATGTTTATATTACGTTTAACACAAGTAACTTGTAACAAATTAACTTCAATTCAAATAAGATGACAAGTCGTCCTCCTTTAGAGATGATAGTCTGTTTGTGTTTGTGGTGTAGGTCCTGTATGTCCCCTTTTTCTCTATAAATAGGTGTCTTTGATTTAAGGTTTCATGTGTAAATTCCTAAAATCGGCTACTTCGAAAATGCACATATTTGATGAAAATGTATTTATTTGTTTACTTTGTCCTGCCCTAGAACAAATATAGCAGATGATTTTTTCAGTTGCTAAAGTTTTTTGAAAAAGTGACAAATCATGATTAAGTGCTGAGACTCAAGCTGTACAGTTCTGTATAAAAGATATTTCTTTTTCTGATATTTCCCCTATAATTTTACATGACGATACATTGACAAAAAATATTAAAAATACTTATATAAAAAATCTGATACGAATAAGCATATGAATATAATTAAAAGTTGCAAATGTTTTTAGTTTTAATTTCACATTTACAGGATTATAATGTATTTTTGTAATATTTTATTAATATATATTTTAATTTATTTGTGTCCTTCTCATTATGTATGTACAAGTTGGTCACCTTATTTAAAAGAGTCTGAGGTTGGCTTACCATATAAAAATTAAATAAACACGCAATAATAGCTAAACAAATATTTGTTAACTTTTTTTAAAGGGTTTGGATGATTTAATCGTTACAATACAACTGTTTGAATTTTGAGTAAACTACTGCAGCAAAATCTTGAAAACTTGAAGTCTTTTATTATTAAGTAGTTTTTCCTGTACTACCTATATATCTTTTTTGTATATTAATTCTTGAATAAGTGGTGTATTTCGGGTTAGTCATGGAAACGTTTCCATTTCTTTTCTAATTTATATTTATTTTTTATAATTTTGTTGCGGAATAAATTTTTGTTACCTCAACAGCTTGTCTAGATATGCTAGTACCATGTACTAAAAGTGTAAAAGTGTATGTTGACTACTGTGTAGTTGCTTTCCAGTTCTCGTTATTAGAGAATTTTTTTTGTTCCGTGTTATAGCTTGGAGTGTAAACGCTTACGCAGGTGAATAGAACATACGCCGGTATGTAATATAACATTGATTAAAAAAAGGCTAGAACTTTGGCCGTTCCCTACAATTAAATAATATTGAACTGACTTAAACGTGCCCTCACTCGAACAATGCTCGAGTTTAAGGTGATAAACTAAACAATTAATTCTGGGACATGAGTTTTGCATTAGTCTTATCAAGGTAAATTTGCGTCTTGGTTAGAGACAGCGATGCCACAACGACTTCGAAAAACGTACTGTATTTAACTGGTAGTATTTTTTATAATTATTGACTATAATTTTAAAGTCGCCACTTACATGCACATGTATATAACAAAAGAGTAGTTTTAACTGGAAAATTACGTATCCTTTTTTAACCAGCACTATATGAACCGTCCAAACATTGGACATAATAAATAATTAATAAATTAACGGGAGTTTTGTAGTTTTTTTATTTTAACAGGAAACATATAGCCGTTATTATGAAGATGCTCTGTTGTCACTTGTAGCAGTCATCGATAAACAGTACAATTATTGCCAAAAATTGTTGATTCATCGTATACGAAAACTAATTGTTAGTTGATATTATTGTATCGCAAAATGATCGTAACGACGCGCTTTCCTACTGAAAATAGGGGGAAATTGAACAAGTGGTACTGACGTACTGATTAATGCGAATTAGTACGGAATTCAGTACAAATGTGCTGAAACGGCAGCACTAAGAGAACCGATTGTAGCAGACCGAAGTTTAGTTACTATAGCGTTAGGACCATGAAAGTTTTAATTACGTAGATAGTTCTACATATAACATGTGTTCTAGTCTGCCAACTGTTAACATGTGCAACAAGCTCATTTGTATTGACACACTGTAAACGTAGTGTGCATGATTTTACTTGGTATCACACGCTTTCCCCATCAAGAGAATGCGAATGCCCAGTTGCCCACGTGTCATAGAAAATTTTTATTGCTTTTCGGTTTCCTTTTCCACCTTTGAAGTTATCGTTGATAATACAAATCACCTTGACGTTAATACGACAAGGTCGTTCCATCTAAAAAAGCCGCGAACTAATCTGTCGGAAAAGATAATATCGTTACGCGTAACTATAAATCCTGGATTACTTCAGTTCCAGGAAAGTGTAGATATCAGGCAAACAAGAAAGATTATTTTTAGCAAGATAGTATTGTACTTATTTTTACCTTAAACGTATCAGAATTGTACATTTCGAATAAAAAAGGGAATTTTATTTCTGACAAACTAAGCGACTTGCTCCCAGGAATATTTCCATGGGCGTGCCGAAGGGGGGGGGGGCAAGGGGGGCAGCTGCCCCCCCTAGACCAGGGTTGCCAACTGTGGACCCTTCCAATTTCCCGTAAATTTAGCTGGTTAATTATGTGTGTACACCTAAACATGTCTTATTTACAAAACTGTAAATACAGCAAAATTTATAGGCCAGTGTATTGAAGCTGTAACTGCAACATTCTTGTTGTTACGAATCGTTGTCTTAGGGCGGATATAGCTTTAAAAGACTATTTTGGTCAGGATGAGTCATAACACGATTTCTGCTTAGTTCAGCTCTTCTACCTTTTCCTAAAAAGATTGTTCAACTAACTACTGTTATATGGAATCACATCATAATCTGTCATATATTCGGTGATAACTCTAACTTTTGTACCGAATTTCTAAATTCACATTACATTTTAACAATTAATACAAAAAATACAAATAAAAACTAAAAATCCATCCGAACTCATGTTTATGAAAGTCAATTTATTTAATATAAGTTTTAGGAATCCAGTAAAAGCATTATCAGCACGAATTAAAACCCGGTGTGTTGTTAAAAATGCAATTAAATATATTTCAATTTATTTAAATGAAGCTTAATTTGGTTAAAATATTAAGTAGGTAGTCGGTTAATTTTTGACAGCAATGCACTGGCAATCTAAGAAGGTTGGCTTGACGCATAATGCTGAGGCATTTGTCATTCTGAGTTTTAATAATGTTTGTTATCCATCAAGTCTCTTTCCTTGGGGAGTAAAAATTACTACAATTGTATCTTTAGCAGCTATACATATGAACTCCTAGCTTAAATTTCTAAAGCTTCTTGTGAGAGAAGTTGAAACTGTACTAAAAGCGCATCGGTTAATGCATTAGTAGATATGTATTAATTCTGAATCAGAAAAAGCGCTCCTATTAGTAGAACTTTTAAGGTGAAATTTATGTTCCTTTGGTACTTCGTATGATATCATTATATATTATGTGGATCTCCTAAATAAAATGTATCAACTCATTTTTTTAACGCGAGAGCGATGCAACTGAATGCGCCTCACCTGAGTTCTTCAATAACGGAATAAGTTATAAAGGGGCTTTGTATGATCAGTGTACACAGAAAACATATAAATAATTTGGGTCTTTATTTCACAGAAGATGTTTTAAGTCGCCTTGCAGAAAATCCACGAAGATTATTCATGGAGTAAATACTTCATTAATTACTTAAGTACCTGTATCTTATAAACATTTATTATTTCTATTTATGTTGAATTATAATCTACAGGACGATCCTGCTTTGCTCCCCTAGACCAAAAGCTGGTTACGCCCATGAGTATTTCTATAATGAATTAAGGTTTGGTCTACTATTACTACTAGATATAATAGCTTTTAGTAAACTACAATTTCGCCAGATAGTAGATTACCTACATAATATGTTAAACACAGTTTTTTACTACATTATAAATTACGAAATTGCAGGGTTTTAAACGAATGTCAGTAACGTATTTTTCGAAATATATACCAAACTATGAAGATGTTCAGAAAATCAGAAGACTGATTGAATCCGAGTCCTTAAGATGAACTACAGTATTATCTCATTCAAAATTTGAAATCCCCTATCCACTCAGCTACCAAGGCCCTATTCAGAATCGCGGTCAAGGTGGCATATATAGATTAAAGTTATTATGTAATGATGCTGAACGCCATCCAGCGCGTTTGCAGTTGAATCGTTCGTCGGTCAGTATTTTCGAGCTTCGGAACGTAATTCACTGCGGTGGCCAGATTATGGCGACCAGCAGCTAATTACAACCGAAGTATATATTATATATTAGGAAAGATAATTATTGCCTGGAATCATTTATAAATGAGTATATGTGATATTTGATTGGGTTTTGCAGTGAATTACGCTTCGAATCTCGAAAATACTGAGCGACGAGCGATTCAGCTGCAAATGCGCTGGATGGCGTTCAGCAGCATTACATAGTAACTTTGATCCATATATGCCATCGAGGTGGCATATATGCCACCTTGACCGCGATTCGGAATACGCTATATTGTGCTGACGTAATGACGGCCATTTTTCTGTGGTACGTCAAAGTCCTGGATCCTGACAAAGGAGTTGTCATAACATGCGTAACAGACGTCAGTGTTAGGTGCAATTTTGTGACTTTAAAAGAATATTTAGACGTGTTACTGTAGCTTACACTCCTTCGTTTTGCTTCACAAGTATTACAAACCGAAATTACATTTAGTTTAGATCCTGGATCAAAACAAACCAAGTTGTCATAACGTGCATAAGGGAGTTCAGTGTTTGGTGCAATTTTTTAGTGTTAAAGGAATACTTTAAAGTGTTACTGCTTATGTTTGAGTAGCTGACACTCCTTCGCTTTACTTAGCAAGTATTACAAACGTAAATTTTATTTAGTTACAATGCAGATATTGCTGAAAAGCTTAACCTACAATAAGTACGTGTGTAGAGCATTCTAGGACGATATCGTCCTAGAGAGCATTACATTTACATGTTGTACCAGAAGATAGTAACGTGCTAGGTCCCTGGATTTCTTGTTATAATGAGAGAAAAACGTATAAACTTAAGCACTTATTTTAGATTGTCTTTCAACTATAGATTGCAACTTAATGTAATTTCGGTTTGTAATACTTAATGAATAATACAAAGGTATGTAAACCACCACAACATACACAGTAACACTTCAGATTATTGTATTATACTATAATTTTGCTCTGAACATTGAGTGTTACTGTGTATTTTTAATGGTTTACGTTCCTTCGTATAATTTAGTATTACAAACCAAAATTACGTTTAGTTGCAATCTATTGTTTAAAAACAACCTAAAGTGCTGTAAAGATTACACGTTTCTCTCTCATTATAACGGGAACATCCAGGGACCCAACCCATTACCATTTTCTGGCCAAACCTGTAAATTGTAATGCTCCACACACGTACTTAGTGTATGTTCAGCTGTTCAACAATACATTGTATCTAAATGTAATTTCGGTTTGTAATACTTGCTATTTGCTAAGTAAAGCGAAGTAGTGTAAGCTACCCAAACATATACAATAATACTTTAAAATATTCTTTAACACTAAAAAATTACACCAAACGCTGAACTCCCTTACGCACATTATGACAACTAAGTAGGTTGGTTTGGATCCGGGATTTTGACGTATTGCAGCAAAATGGCCGACATCTACGTCACACTAATATAGCGTATAGGGTCTTGGTAGCTCAGTGGACAGAGCGTTTGTCCGGTGTTTAGAAGGTTCCGAGTTCAAATCTTGGTCAAGGCAATACTTTTTCATTACGTAGTATGCCTGCAAAACCCAATCAAATATCACATATATTCAAAATAATATGTATACACGGTTTTCTTTTTTAGTTCTATAAACGATGACGAAATGACTCATTTATAGATCCGTGGTAAACTCATATTTAATTGAAAAACGAAAAAGAAGCAGGTCTTTTTTTATATTCTACCTACTCGAAAATTATTTTATTATTTACCTTGAATGCGGAGTGGCAGACTGATTATTTTGACTGAGGAAGTCACCCGTCGAACTCCACCTTTTGTGGATGCTCGTATTGTTGTTGGAGTTACTCGGTTGCAAAGGGGCTCTTCTAGCGGTCACTGGAAGCGGAGTGGCACGTGGAGATGGAGATGGTATTGGCGAAACGCTGCTGGAGCTCTGGCTGTCACTGTGGAGTGACCCTGTAGACTGGTAATGGACCGCGCGTCTCTGAGGTAGCGAAGACGCATAGCTGCGTCGATTCGATTCTTGAAGTTGGGCTGATAACCTGAAACATAAATTTGTTAATTGAAACTCTATTTTAGAATAGACTGAGAGACTTCAAAGATGACTGTGCTTTGTTGTATGATTATTAACAGAATTAGTCTATGATCACTCTGGAAAATGATCGTTGCAAGAACTCGCGCAATCAAAACCATATGGTTTTTAAGCTCCCTTTGTTTATATTTGAACATGTTTTTAGGTTCTGGTCTTTGCTACATATTACAGGCGTAATCAAAACGTCAGATCGTTATTTTTTTGCCAGTGTTAAATTAGGAACAGCGTATTTCCGAACACATAACAGTCTCATGTAATGGACACTGAAAGCATTCACCTTCGAATTCTAGATTAGTGGTTGAAAATGGCAAAGTTTGGACAAGAATCTCGTGGTGATGACGAATAATAATCGAGCATCAATTGACTAAGGTCTTATTGGGTGGTATACATAAAACGTCGTACATGTTAATACTTCAACTATTTAATTCGTATGCTCAGGGCCAATACTTCCACATCCAATTGTCAAAATGACATTTACCTTTTTAATTCTTATACTATACGAAGAGTAATCAGGTTTTGAGCATTTTTTCTCTCTACACATTTTTTCTAAGACAGTCCTCGTGATATTAGCAAAAATATATAAATTTTTAAAATCGTTTTTGTTTCCAAATAATTCGAAAATTATTAATTTAACAAAAAAATTACAAGAGTGCTTTCTGATCAGAAATTTGTATTTCTGTATAATACCAAAATTTAACAAAAATCGTACGAGCAGGATCTAAAATAGGTTTTTTGAAAATATTTCGAAAATGTCAAAATTTTGCATAAATTTTCTAAGACAATTTTTGTGAGAAAATTTATTTCCTATCTGATGGTATTTTCATTTTTTGAATATATTTAATATATTCGGAGATATTTAGGAAAAACCGTTCTCTTTAAGCGACGCTTTTTTGCTAATATCTTCTAAACAGTTTGCTGCACCGAACAATACTCGCAGTTATAATACTAATCACATACTAAAACGAAAAAAAAAATAAAAAAAATAAAAATTTGCAAAAAAGGTAGTTACCCCCCAATTTCGCCCCCTTCCCGATACCCTACTTACCCCACAAACAATAGGTCGCTTTAGGTAGTTGAGATTTGTAAGTTTGCCAAATTTCAAGTTCATATATTAAGTCTTACGAAAGTTATCGTGTCCACAAACAAAACCACAGACACACAGGCAGACACAGACAACGCAATTTTTTAAAATTTTTTTCGCGATACAATACTTTCCATCCGTTGGATGTGGAAGTAATTAAAGATAATATTTTGTCGGATAGATCGCTGTCTCTTGAAAACACTGACAAAAAGTTAATAGTCTGACGTTTCGATTACACCTGTAATCTTTGTCAAAGACGAAGAACCTCAAAATTTGCCTGACACAAGTTCAAACAAAATTTTGAAAGTAATTAGTTGCTCAGTAGTATTTACATCAGTTTTAGCAAATCTGGTTTATGAGAAACTTCATGCGTGGCAAATTACATATTAAAATTGCAAAAGTGGCTGCTTTTACGAATTTAGTTCCTAAAAAACGAACACAAGAAGATTTAATGACGATTCATATCGTAAAATATAAAGGTATTTATTATAAACTGTGCAATGAATCCTATACCAGGATAAAACAACAATTTCGTATATGGATTCAGTGGCAAAAATGTTTTATGATTTATCATTTGTTTTCTTGACGACGTCATCGGTACAAGAGGTGGAGTCTTGTTGCATAATTAGAAATTGGATTTGCTAATACAGTAAATTCTGAATCTCAGAAATCGTATCCAAAACATTGGTGTGTGTCTGTCTAAGTTAATTTACTTGAAAAGAAATAAATGGATTTAAAAAATTAAAATTATTGCCTATTTTTGTGCTATTTCAGAAAGAGCGGACTCACACGTCCTCGTGTTAATAATAAATAATAAACAACTTCTGCAGTACTAGAGTTAGTAGTAGTATTACATAGTCATATTTCGGTTTACGCTGTATATGTTCTTTTGTACTTACTTGCAGTAGGTACTTCTTGTTTCAAAGCAAATGCTACGTAGTAATTTCTTTTAAAAAAATCATTAGCACATACTACGTTATATGCATACCGCCTATTGAATACAACTTTACTATTTTAAATGAACTGATCCCAATCTGAATATTATTTAAACAAAAAAGTATTAAGATACCAATGCCACTAGGCCACTACTATTCAAACAACAAACACTCTACAATAGCTTATTTTAAGTTCTAGAACAGTGGTTTGAATGCGGATTTTTCTGGTTTTCTGAAAAGAATCCGGTGGTGATGCCAAAAAATTGTCGATCATCAACTGACAGATATTTACTACAACTTTGTTATTTTAAATTATTGAAGGTTTCCAATCTCAATAGCGTAGCAGTTCAAATTAAATAAACATGTATAAGATATCACTAAATTAGAATCAGTGTTCCCGAAATAGTCTATAATAACTTTTTTATCCTAGAATAGTAGTTCAAACAGGGATGTTTCCTAATTTTCTGAGAAGAACAGTTGAGTATCAACTGTCTGAAATAATGATTACAACTTTGTTATTCTAAATGGAACGAACCTATTTTGAATAGTGCATTAGAGATATAATATTGAATTATACAATGAGGATATCATTGATCTGAAGTTGTTGTTTTTTACGTATCTCACTTTGAATAGTTAAACTTTCAGGTATTTCCTGTTCAAGGATTATACCTAGGTGATTTTCACCGAAGACTACTTTTAATTGAGGCAATTTCAGGACAGAATGATGGATTTCATTTAAGCTAAGCATACCTACTACTGTGGGTGGATGAATCCAATTATTACTTATATATCATTTTAAGCTTGATTATGTTTTTATTCTTCTCGAAAAAATAAGACACTTTCTCCTATAAACCAACATTCTAGGGCTTCAAATAAGTTAGCTATTGCAGACCATTAGTATGAGCACCCCGTAGTGGCAAATTTAAGGGGGGGAGGTCCAACCTATTACTACTACGGTTCAATGCGCGCCATCGTAATGGATACCGATACAATTACCCACAAATAATAAATCTGAATAGTCAGTCTCTAATCTCTAGTAGCATCTTTTATTTTAGTAAATTGCTACCAATGTCTGATGAAAAAATACCCTAACAACTTTGTGTTATGATATGTATGTAATCTCAAAAAACAGGCTGTTGCTTAACCAAACAGGATGTCGCCTATACGTTAATACTCGTATTTATGTATTATATTGATTTTGTGTTGAGTTGAAATTGTTTGTATTTTTTATGTATAAAAATAATAAGCAAAATTCTGGGACCTACTTTATTTGTTTACGCGTACCAAAAAGGTGAACAAATTCTAACACCCCAGAACAAAATTCTAAATACGCCACTGGCACCCCGTAGATATTCTAGGATCTGTTCGACAGCTTAATGTTAAAGTTTGAGCATTAAAGCACTAGGAAAATTAACGTTAGCAAGATCTACCTGTTCGGACTATCCCTTTGAGATCGCAGCCTCACTTCTTTGGATATTCCATTCCTAACTGGAGTACTGGGGGTAGAAACAACCTGGTGGGCTAACTTGGTGCCTTCCAAAATACTGATGCGCCGAAGAGCTTCGGCTAGAGTAGCCTTCAGGCACACCAACTCATCGCCCTGTTCCAGTACACGTCTTTCGAGGTCGGCGACACGAACCACCACCCCTCGGCTTTCCGCCTCCAGCATCTCATCTGAAAATAATGAAAATAATATATTGCAGGAGATGTACATATGTACTGCCAGTAACTTAAACAATAATAGATATTATAACTAATCTAATTCTGCATTATGAAACGTACTAAACACATTCACAGACAAAAATACTGCACATTTTGTTTATGATTTATTGTACAGGGTGATTCATGCATCCAGGGCGCTTATGGACATTATCGATTAAATCATTTTGCCGCCTCTCACGAAAGTGAACACAACTATTGCTTTGACGATACTTGTCATCTGTCAATTTTTGAATTATTGGATATATTTTAATATGAGAAAACGCATGGGAGAGTGTATTTTCAACATAGTCTCTAGTGTCATGTGGAATTGATTATTCCACATGACTGATTGGCTGATTACCTTAATGTTGCAAAAAGCTCTCATTTCGGAGCTGTCGGGCGACATAGTTTCGTATAACTTTTAGGTTAAGTATCCTATTTGTGAGGTTGTGGCTACAGTAAGCCTGTTAAATAATTATTGTACTATGATGGACTGAAAGATGTTTTTATTGTGCAGCAATGGTAGAATTCACAAACTAAGTGGTAGTAACGTTAGCTGTACTACACCAAGCTTCCGCAGTGCAAGGGTGTAGACTGTAGAGTGTAGAGGTTACCACAAGCCTACTATACAAATAATTATTGTTATTTGTTACCTTTGAAAGAAAAATAAAACCGTAAATTGTAAAGCCATCAATTTCGATACCGTAACGTGATCTGCAACCTTCAGGACTATCGTGCTCATTGATGTTCTGTGATCACCGTGCTTATTGTAGCTTGACATCAGTTATAAAAAGGCGGCACAACGCACAAAGAATTCAAAAGTCAACGCCACCCGCGTTGCATGAATCATTTTTAGAAACCCTATAGATGATTGTTATAGAGTAGGTAGATGATAAAGTACGAGCAACATTTGTTTCTAATACACAACAATAATAACATTGCAATTTTGTAGCATTTCCACGCACAGAAGATTTTGGAAGGTTTCTTAACGAATTTTGTACCACTCTTTCTGCGCAACAATTCATAGATTTAAAAATGTCTCATAGGCTGGCTTTAGAGCACGTATACGTCGGTTTAAGGTATCTGAGGTTCTACAAGATTTCCATTACTGGCTACTGGTCCAGCTGCACAGACTCAGGTATTATCACGCATTAGCATAAAGCATTACCATTTACCAGTAAAGCCAACACAAGGTAGAAAATGTTCCTGAATTATGTTATGTATGCCCAAGTCAGTATCCATTCCTAAATTCACACCGACTATATCTGGGTGACCCTCTCAGCTAAATACTATTAGGTGTCATAATGGGAAATTCAACCAAAGCTCACGTTTTGGAGAATATTACATATGGCTTCCTAAACGGGAAACTCACACCACGATCCTGAAATACGTCTTTCTAAATCTTATTAAACCGTATATTTGTCGGATACAGCTTTATAGCTATTTAATTAACGGATAGCTGCCATCGACGTGTCGTTTCATTCTGTCTTATTCGTTTTAAAATAAGTATCGACATAACATAAACACCACAGATAACTCTATAAACATTTACAAGTCAATTTACATCACACTATAGTGGATAAAATTTCTATGATTGAAAAGTTTTGAAAAATGAAATGGCAATAAAATGAAAACAGTGGAATGCAGTAATTACTGTAACATCATATAGCTTGCCTTTTGAATGTTTTAAAGTTCTAGGTTTTAAAACATACGAGAAGATTTTAGAAGAATCCTCACACAGACATCAGCTTTGAAGTAGGTATCACGCTTCCACCCCACGTTAACTTTTTATAGTATTATATAGATCACAACAAGTGAAACATTAATCTTTAAAGATCATTATATTTTTCAACTCTTTATGTAACCCTTAATATTTTTCTACATAAGCTCTGCATTTTATAATAAAATCAAATGAATTAGACTTTGATTTCTTCCATGCATGTTTAATATCGATACACTCCACTTTGAGGTGGATCAATTAATACTAGTTTATTAATAAGCTCATTTTAACTTAAATTACGATACACAATAACTTGTGTTTTACCTAACTATAGGAAAATCTTCCACAGGAAACTGCATAAAGCTACAGAAAGGTAAAATCTTATACTCTGTTTAATAATTGAAAAAGTTAATACTGAAAACGATACAAAATAAAAACATAAACTTTAATATTTTATTATTTGCTTCTGTACATAAAATAGTATTGTATTTCGGTATCGCTTCTACATATCCAACATCCTATAAGGAATGTATTGATTAGGCTGTTTCAATATTTATTAGCATAGACCTTTTCATAGTTGAGTACCAAAAATGCAATCGAAATGTATTGACTGACATCTAAGGTATAGTCAGTTAGTTAGACAATAAGATAAAATCTACAGTTATGAACGCTTATGATGTAGTTATCTCACTTTTGTTCTAATTTTACATTACTATGATTTAGGGATTCTTAAATACGACCTTGCTTGTTCGCCAGTACTTAATTTTGGAAAAAAAATACAGGTAATCCTGTCTAGATGTAGATGTGACAGATTATTGTCTTAAAATATCTTAGCACACACACGAGCGATACAATCCTACACGTGTAAATATTTCTTGAGAATATTGATTTGATTGATTAGAAATCGCGGGTTCGTATTAATACCATATTTCCTAGTTTTATCACGTACCGATGTTTAATCTGGCATGAGTAAAAAGACAAATGTATTCTGTCACACTGTACACCTGATTATCACAACGATAAGCTTGACAAATATTTTTATTTCGACCTGTGTAATCATGTAACTTGGAACGCAATTTTTAAAGTTAGCTGGTAAAGTGCTACAAGAATTTTTGTACATTTTGTTACTTCTGTTTTCTGTTGTAATAACGTGTGCAACTTGTGCAGTCTTTATTCAATTAAAAAAAATAAATGTCCATTTGTGCGTACTCCTAAATAGGAATTGGCAACCAAGAGCAGCACTAATATATGGTAATGTATTAACTAAACTCATTGAAAAATAACAAGTAACAAAGATACAAATTTGGTAGTTACAAATACGTAAGTTTTGTATACGCGAAACCAAAGCAAGCTGTGATTTAGCAAATATGTAATAATAATTAGTAGTAACAACGAAAGAAGTCTTCAATAACAAACTTTTTTTCTCAAGATGGGTTGCATTTAAGATACGAAAATAAGTATACCAAATGCAATTGATGTTGAACAATATTCCAATGTTCAATTGTAATTTATATGAAAGACCTGTTATTTTTTGAAGTAAATCGAAGCTTTATAACTTAAACGTTTATTGGAAACCAGTAAGTACACGTTTCAGCGTGTTTACATTTCCACTTCTGAGGGGAGTGAAATAAGGGATATTTTTAAGTTGGATTATTAATGAAGTAATTATTAATTAATTATATATATTATTAATACATATATATTCACTTCTGTTTTGGAAATTCCACCCATAAATGCATGAAAAGCGGGGTGAATATTCGTATGATATCGGTTATATTCAAAGTTATAATAATAAATAAACATAAAGTATTATATTCAGGCCTTTTGTGAGAAAGTAACACATATATGTACTCTTTCACTTTCCGGAAGTACCTCCACCGAGGAGGTGAAAAGGAGATAACTATGGGGTTTTCATCTTTTCAACACCTCTATTTTTTATCTAGTATTTGTTCGAAAATATTTTTATTTCTGTTGATATGATATTTGCTATATGCAATTTCCTATACGCGGGCAACAGCTAGTAAAATATAATTCATATGAGCGTTAATGTAGTATTGCGATGGCTGCCTTAAGCACCTTTCTTACAACTAAATAACTAATAAGTATTAAATATGCATAAACCAAGGCACAGTCTTATAGGCTCCTTAAATTTTATTACTTTTTATCTTTGAATCAAACACAGACAGGCATTGCGTATGCCCAGGAAGCAAATGTATAGATTATTTTTAGTACAATTTAGTATAAAAACATGTAATATGAGAAAAAAGGTTTCATGATTCTGTAAGCATAGAAATTGTATAGCTCTTACTGTAAGAATTGACAACTTGCATATTGTTGCGCAGTGCCGCTTTATATAGGTTTACACTAAAACGCACAACTACATAGGATCTGTGACTGCATTTTGCCAGTTTATATCAATTTTAACGTAAAGTACTCTGCAAAAGACTAAAACACAAAATGTTATCTTTTCTACACGTGATAAGATGGGAGCATGACCCGACTAAAATTAAGCGATGCATATTATTTTTAGCCAGATTGTCAATAAATCCGCGAATGAATTCAATAAACAACTCATATAATATAATATACCCGCACTTGTCGACAGGTTTGACTTATTTTTTTGTGGAAATCGAGGCTTTCTCATATTTCTGTAACTCAATGACATCATGCTATACACATAAATAACAGACATCTGCGGTTACATCACAGTCCTTCATATAAGCAATAAATGAAGTAACAAGAGCATGGAATTATTATTCCAGACCGGCAATAATTGCTCAATGACTTACTCCAAGCAGCGAAGCCATTGTCTAACCGTTCTGGGCTTTCTACATTTTCCGGCAAACTGGGCAGACTGGAATTGCCCTCTGATACGGAAAAATCGTCGGAGAAACCGGGATTGTCCATTTTTTACGCACACTCATCACTAATTTCAAATAATTGAGGTAGTTAACACTTGCTTTACCGGGAATAATTATCCTACGATGATTTATTACATAAAAACAAACTCGCTATTAAAAATTTCCGCTTTTAACTGCGATTCGAGCTGAGATAACGCACTGAATTTATTGCATTAACTGATTTTAACAATTTCGATTTAGTACTACGGCAAAACTGGTTCGTCCACAGCACCGGATTCGATTAACTAACAATAGAACTGGCAAAACAGTTGACACTAAATTTAATTATTCTGACGTCTAATTAAAAAGGTCACGTGGAATGCACAATCACCGCAATTGTTGCTATTGCAGTCGCGATCTGTAATAACCATCAAATGCAGAGTGCGTGGGAGGATTTTTCGTCAGGTTTAGTTTGTTTGTTGACCACCTAGCGCTGCTTACGAACAGCGGTCTGCCGAAATCAATAAACTGCGGAAGCCGGGTTTCCTCTTTGGGTTAGTCGCGGTAGAGGGAAGCAATGTTGTCGGATAAACTGTGGTAAACTACTACTAATATGCGCTAAAAATTTTAGTAATTTCAGTAACGGCCGGCGTTGCTTTTTGCAGGGCCGGTTTCAAAAATTTTGTGGACCAAAATACACATTCAAATTCAATACAATAATTGTTTGTGCATGCTCCAAAAAAATTCATTCGAAATTAAAAGGTAGTTACGTAGTTTCTACAGCAACGAACTTCATTGTAAATCTCCAGCTATTTTTTTCAATCATTCGTTATTTTAAAATAAAGAAAAATTTGAAACGTTATTAAACCTGTAAAACATATAGATTTCGCAAAATACACATACAGATTTTTATATTTTATATAGGGTTCGTCATATTAAATATTTAATAATTTTAATTGTAGTTTTTCATATAAAGAATATGAATTATTAAATGGGGGACTGAAATTTATTTTAGCTAAAAACGATAGGCCGGTTTTTCATCTCCGTTTTAAGCTAAAATATACCCCAATTTAAGGTGTTGTCTTGGTTACTGGGTTGATTTTAGCTGCTGACATCAACTTTAACAAAGTGAATGGGAACCGACCCATTGACATTAATGATGTCCACTTATTTGTAGTTGATTGAGAATGTATCCTTGAAAATCTAAATTGTGAAATAAACAAAAACTTTAATCCCATGTGTAAATTCAATTTTAAATAAAATTGTAAAAAAGGTTAATACGGAACCAAATAAGCAATCTAACGTCAATTCGGCTAAACTTAAATTATTTTTAGAATTTAATAAGATAATTAAAGATGATAAAGCTGATAAATGAAATTGTATCATTATTTTAGATGAAAATGAGTACTCAAATAAAGTTTCTAATTTTCTAAGTAAATTAAAAGGGATCATAAAATTAAATTTAATTCAAAATTAAAGGATTGGTTATATAGGGTTGAACCAACTTTAAAATTTTAATTGCAAGATGTTACAGATTATTCATATGAACCCTTAAACACCTAGCCTTTATGGTCTTTCTAACAATCATAAAAAGGGTTGTCCGCTTGTTACAAATTAGCAAAATCATTAAATTTAGTTTTCTGTGATGTTTTATATTTTGATATTTCTTTTTCTATTAAAAACACTTTCGTTTTTGTTTTTTGTTTTATATGTTATATAATTTATGTACAGCAACAACTAGTTAATGGGGTTCTATTATTGACTCCCACTTTTTTGTTTACCTTTCCGTTATAGAGCTACATATAGTATTCATTCAAACACAACGTAATTTTGGGTGCTATTAAATAACTATAGACGATGAAAATTATAAAGTAATTTACTCATAGTATTACGGACTTTCTAAATTTAAATATATGGCCTGGGTAGGCGATATAACAATATAATTGCCACTCGTTTACCAGATGGTCTTTTGGGCAACTCTATATATCGTAAATTCACCCCCACAAATCGGTACTTATGTGCGTCTTTTCATCACCATCTGCCACAAAAACATTCGGTCCCGAATTCCCTTGGTCTCCGTACAGTAATTTTCTGAACAAGGCAAACTTCAAAGTGAACTGCAATACTTACGTGCCAGTCTGACAAAGAACGCTATAACAACCGTGAGATACTATCTGCCTCTAATTATCTCATCTTCATCTCAAATCCAAACCAACTTTCGAATTATAGAACAACTGCATCACTTCCGTTACGTTCCGATGTCACAGACAGAATTGGCAAAATTCTTAGAAAAAAACTCTTCCTAACTATCTTCTAGTCCCTTTCGAAAATGTCATAAATATTTTCACCTCCAAAATACAAAACAAACTCTTTATCATCTAGAGGTATTTGCAGCACTGATGTCCCGCGCGAAACAGGCAGATCCATTAAAACCATCAGTCTTACAGAGTTACAGATCATAAACTTTGCATTAAATCACATCTCTTCACTCACTCGGCGGTAGCTGTACAATATGAAACCGATCACAATATTTTATTTGATAATATCTAAGTTCTAGCTTAAGTATTATATTAGCCTAGTAAATTAGCACAGTGTCATGGCCAAATGTTATGATTTTTCTTTTCCTGGCTAAGCAAAATAAATCGTTTATGTAAATATTAAAGAGGGTTGGGCCCAATACAATTTCTTGTGGAACCTCACATTCTACATATCTCCTGTTACTCAGTGAACTGTTAATCCAAGTAAATTGTTTGTCACTCAATTAACTTTCAAACAGTTTAAGTGTAATTTCCCTAATACCAAAATTCTCCAATTTATTTACAATATTTTGTGAGATACCGTGTCAATCGCCATCTCCAAGTCAATAAAAATACAAATTATTGTTTCACTGTTGTCTAAAGCTTTATATACCTATACTTAAAGTGAGTTTGATATGACATCGCTTGTCGACAATCCATTTCTGAAACCAATCAAGTAGATTTTATTTACTTAAAAATCAATTATTCTAATTTAAATTGAGTTGGGATTTCACTCTGTTCTATAATTAAATKTATTAAATATACCAACTGCTCAGTAATATTAATTAATATCATTACAGACAGATTTTACCGTGCCGACTGATATATCATCGTAGCCTTAAGCCTTCTTTGAATTCAGTTGTGAGATAAGTTTCTTAATCTCTGTTTCGTCCGTTGGCGAAACATACATGGATGAAATGTTCAGTATAGAAAACATGACAAGTTTTAAGTTTTTTGGGAAAACAATTTTATTTGCTAAAATTTTTCCTAAGGATGCGATATTCCTATCCTGGCTCATCATAGTACCATCTCTATGTCTAATAATGCACTTTATAACGGTTTTTTTGTTTTCTTCGTTACAAATATATATATAAAAATACATATACTCATAAATTAATAAGATCTGCTTCTGAATCTGAACATATTATCTCTGACACTAACATTCATAATAAAAGGTGCCTCTGAAAGCTTCATTCTATAACCGCTATAGGCTGCGGTGTAATCATTTTAATTAAAGATGTCGTTTTACGTTTATGCCGCTGTATACCTAGCCATTTGCATTTGAGAACGCAAGGTCGTTGCGCGTATAATTTATATATAATTGCGGTAATTTGTTTGCTACAACAAATGGTTATATTGATGCCGATTAGTTCGACCTAAATTAATTGTTGCTTGTGTCAGGTTAGCAACCGTAGTACGTTCGAGGCGAGGAATTTGAATCGTTCAAATCGATTGCACCCATTCGGAAGTGGGTAATTCGTGCCTGCAATGACTACGGCGCCTCTTGTATGTATGTACGCGAGTGTCGCATTGTTTGGACCGTGCCCCACCTGTTTTACATACCGGAAGTATCTAACGAGAAATTAAACCGACTTAATGAAGTAAATACGTCAACTACGCAGTTGCTGGCAAAAGCGATAGGTGGAGGTGATACTGATTAAATTACCTTTCCCATTTAGCTATCACATCTATGTACCTGTAATGCTTGCTTCGTCTATCTATAATGTAATTACTTCCACATCCAACGGATGAGTATTGTATCGCGAAAAATATTTTCCAAAATATTTATTTGCTCATTAGCTTTAAAATGGTCGAAATCGCAAAAAAAAAACAAAATTTGAGCAAAAAAAATTCTTGTCCGTATGTCTGTGTATCTGTGTCTGTGGTTTTGTTTGTATACACGTTAACTTTCGAAAGACTTAATATATGAACTTGAAATTTGGCAAACGTATAAATCTCAACTACCCAAAGCGACCTATTGTTTGTGGGGTAAGTAGGGTATCGGGAAGGGGGCGAAATTGGGGGGTAACTACCTTTTTTGCAAATTTTAATTTTTTTTCGTTTTATTATGTGATTAGTAGTATAACTGCGAGTATTATTTGCATGTGAAAGTATATTGAATCAATTTGCAGCGGTTTTTTATTATTTAAAGTAGAAAACCGTGCTATATCTACAGGCTGATAAAATCTTAAACTAATTCTTGTTAGCACACTGATTTTTGTAAACAGCACGTTTCAAAAAGCTAGTGTTAGTCAGTTATTAAACATTTCTTATTTTTGACAGGGTGAGAGGGTTATTCTAATATAAATTTTTGCTGATATATATTGATGATTAGTCTCCTTCTTATACTATTACGAAAAACTGCTTTACGGATTTAGGAAAAGAAGATCAGATTTTAATTCTGGATGAGCATTTTCTGTAATTTGATAAAATCGACCATTCGAATTGGATATGAGAGAGCTCTTGGGAACATGAATTTCTGAAATGTTTAACGTGTTTAAATTGAGAAACATCCCGTTTGTCAATGATTCAAATTTTTGTATAAAAAATCGGCAGGTGCATGAGAATCTCGTTTGGGTTTTCCGAGAGGATTTTGTTATGAAATATTCTGGCGTTTTATGCGGTAGGCTAAGTACGAGCACTGGTTAATACTCCTTTGTACAGCCATAAAAAATAATAATATTAGCAGCTTAAGATAAATAAATAAATCCTATTGCATTTTACTTGTAAGTATCGTAACGCAGTAGTAAAATAAATACGACCCAGTCAGGTATATGTGTGACTTCGTAACTATAACAAGCACCTTTACATATAACTTATGTTTCTACTAATTTCGACTGAGCTTCGCATGTTTTAATCATCAGCTGTTTTTATACATAAGTAACAAAATAAATGTTCGTTGAAGTCACTTGTTCGAAATACCCAAGAACTTCCTTTATTACCCATTAATGGCATGTTGCACCGAGCTAGCTAATCTCGCTGGGTTATTCGTGGGGGTTCTAGGATGAAATTACACACTTCTCAGAATAAAGTAATACTTATTTGCCAGAAAGAAAACATACATCAAAGTCAATACTCAAAAGCAAAACACATGCCCACTTATCTGTTTTTGGTATCTCCAGTCCAATCCGCGTCGCGACGTCGGCAGCACACGATGGCGGGGTGCGGAAATACGTATCGGCGGGCGAAGCGCTATGTGGTACGTCAGCGCCGTGTAGCAGGCTCCGTTTCCTGGCCTCTGCCACTCTCAGCTCACTAGACCAGTGTCACCAAACAAGCTTCTTCACCGATCACAGTTATAGCGTGACCTTGGACTACTCGTACTCCTTTCTTCCTTCTGTGGGGTCCTAGTAACAGCACTTTCTTTCTTCGCTGCCCAGTTCCCACTAAACGGCTTCTCTCGCTGACCACCTGCTCCCCCCCTCTTCACCCGTCAACCCTCTTCAAGACATTCCCCACCTTCGTCGTACCACTAATAGAGGGCGCACACTCCCGGTTTTGGGCTCAGTACACCACCCCCCAAATTTAACCGATACAAGCACCGCGGTAATCGGATGAATTTTCCCGTGAGCACAACTTACAACTAACTTATCAACTAACAACACTAACTTACTTAGGAAAGAACGATTTGTTAATAAACGACTAATTTTCAGAAAAAGGTTCAACATACGGTTTCAAGTTATAAACATTGTGGTTACCTAACTTTTCGCCCGTTTTTTCATTAATCAAGCTATACACATTCGGACCCTCCACACACACACTCGCCAAGACCTCTTTCTCTGAGACACTGTACTTCACCTCAGCCTTTTTAAGTATCCTCGAAAAATAACCGATGACATTCCACCCATCGCTATTTTCGCATTTCTGACACAAACATGCACCTACTCCGTATGCAGACGCGTCAGCCTTAATATAATATGGACGATTAGGATCCGGGTGCTTTAACTCCATGACCTTAGTAAAAGCCAATTTTATTTCATTGAAAGCCTGCTCCTCCTCTACCCCCCATTTGTAAGTAATTCCTTTTTTCAACAGCCTAACTAGTGGTAGAGTCAATGCGGAAAAAGATTCCATGAATCTCCGGTCGTAATTTATTAACCCCAAGAAAGATCGCACTTGTTTTAAATTACGAGGACTTTTAAACTTTACAATTGACGCAACTCTCTCGGGCTCCATCCTGACACCGCTTGAAGAAATTATGTGGCCCAGAAAATGAACCTCCCGTCTAGCAAATAACGATTTCTTTAATTTGATCGTCACGCCTGCCCGACGGAATTTTTCGAAAATTATCCTCAGATGAGACAAATGACTTTCACAGTCATCCGAAAATATCAATAAGTCATCTACGTATGGAATGACAAAATCATTTACGTCGTCGCCCAACACTACGTTTAGTGCCCTTATAAAACTTCCAATAGCTGTACAGTATCCGAACGGAAGCCTTTTAAAAACAAAGGTCTGGTTATTATATGAGAAACCTGTATATTTTTGATGTTCTGATCGTATCGGCACCTGCCAGTACGAAGCAGAAAGGTCGATCGTCGTTAGGTATTGTCCCCGAGAAAACTTAAACAGAAATTCGGATGGGTTAGGAGGTACCACATGATCTTTTACCATGCGCTGATTGATAAAGCGTGAATCGAGACATATCCGAGGAGAACCATCTTTTTTTCGAACTACGACCAACGGACTGACAAATTCGGTTTGACGCTTCTCAATCACCCCCCACACAAGCATTTCCTGGATTTGGTCATGTACATCATCTTTATACGCATCGGGAATTGGATAAGATTTTAGATAAAATGGTGTATAATCTCTCAACAATATTTCATGTGAATAGTATTTTATCAACCCGGGTTCATCAGAGAAAATGTCCTGAAACTCATTCAACAGTTCATTTAATTTGGCTTTTCCCTCATCATTAAACATCTCCGCGTTTTGAGCAACCATGTTTAATTCTTCCTTAGAATATTGACACTTTAATGCCCTAGAACGCTCGCCCTTTATATTTTCCACACCTTCATCTTCTATGTTTATTTCTGAAACTTGGACGCCTACCCCGTCACAAATTTCTTGCCGAAAGCTAAACTCAATTGCCTTCCCTTCCATATCGCCTAAAATTTTTTCATTCGAAAAGTCTAACAATATGTTGTAATCGGTCAACCAATCACAACCTAAAATAATGTCACGAACTAAGGACGGAACCACAACAAAGACGTAGTCAAAAATAATATCCTGAATCTGCAAAGACACACACACAGACTCTTTTACGGTTTGCCCTTTACCCTTTAAAGCGCCTACCACTGTCACATTCAATACAGGCATACTCGCCAAATCTGGTTTTAAAACCCTTAGTTTATCAACAAATTCCTTTGACATACAGGAGAGCTGACTTCCGGAATCGATCAGAGCTTTAGAAGACATCAACTCTTCTATCTCTACATTTACCACAGGTTTCTTTAAAACACTGAGTTCCTCTACTGGTTCCTCTAACAAATCGTCCCCAGCAACATTGAAAACAGTATTAACTTCACTCACCTGATTGCTATTTGTTTCACGACGAATAGCGCCCCTATTATTACTATTAGAAGCATTCTCTCCTCCATCATTCGCAACTCTACCTCCTCGTGCATTCCTATCTCCATTATTATTAGGATGTCGCCAACGACCCTCGTAATTACCTTGCTGACGATCACGTGCCCCTTCCGTTCTATCAATTCGTCTGAGGAATTCATCCATTTCATCTACTGAACGAATTCCCGAACTGACAACACCGCGCTGAATTTCGTATGGAAAATGACTCGCTACCATTTCGATCAACTCTACTTCACTTATTTTCTCACGTAAATATTTTGATTCCTTGGCTAGTTGAAGAAAATAGTCTGAATGAGAACCGCCACTGAATACACCATACCTAAGTTTACGAAATAGTTTTCGCTCATTTTCAACATCCCAATATCGCGCAAAAAATGCTGTTTTAAAATGTTCATAATTAGAGAATTCATCCCTTTTAATTTCAACCCAATTCGAAGCAGATCCCCTTAATGCAGCGATAGCAAGAGGTACTCGCCTGTCCGAGGGCATACCCGAAGTTTCGAACAACTCTGTTAATTTTTCAATAAATGCGACTGGGTGTAAGTTACCGTCCGGACGAAAAATCAAGTTATTCCCGCCTAGTTCTTTAAAAGACACGATACTACTTTGATAATTACGTTGTAAATCGTTTATTATATATCGTTCTTCCTTCACACATTCCGTAGCTGTGCCATTAGCACCCTGCACGCTATTTATATTTTCAGTCTGAACCGCTGACAAACGTACATGACTAATACTTTCTTTCAGTTCACGCATGCCAAACATTAAACTTTCATGCATCTTTGACATTACATTAGTATTTTCTGCAACTAACTTAGTTAACATTTCCATTGCACTTGGCTCTGGGGAACTACTATCTCTTTTTTTCCTACCCATTATGAAATCATCAATATGTGACCTTGAATTTGTTCACAATATATTTAATCATTTGAAGTGTATCCCATCCTAGCCTCTAGTTGAGCGCCAATTTGCACCGAGCTAGCTAATCTCGCTGGGTTATTCGTGGGGGTTCTAGGATGAAATTACACACTTCTCAGAATAAAGTAATACTTATTTGCCAGAAAGAAAACATACATCAAAGTCAATACTCAAAAGCAAAACACATGCCCACTTATCTGTTTTTGGTATCTCCAGTCCAATCCGCGTCGCGACGTCGGCAGCACACGATGGCGGGGTGCGGAAATACGTATCGGCGGGCGAAGCGCTATGTGGTACGTCAGCGCCGTGTAGCAGGCTCCGTTTCCTGGCCTCTGCCACTCTCAGCTCACTAGACCAGTGTCACCAAACAAGCTTCTTCACCGATCACAGTTATAGCGTGACCTTGGACTACTCGTACTCCTTTCTTCCTTCTGTGGGGTCCTAGTAACAGCACTTTCTTTCTTCGCTGCCCAGTTCCCACTAAACGGCTTCTCTCGCTGACAGTGTTGCCAGGCCTTGCTTCATAAATTATGGTATCAACTTCAAAATATTATGGTATTTTGGCACAAATTATGGTATATGCATTATCGTTGGTTGACGATCAACGACATATACAGGGTCCGCCACCCAAAACTCCCCAGGCTCGTATTTTCTTTATTTTTTTTTACGTACAACCTTAAGTTATATGTCAAAGTGTAGGGCTTTTTAAACTCTTTAAAGATAGCTTGGTGAATGTTCAAAAATTTTTTTTGCAGATTATCATATTTTGTATTTAAAATTAATTTTTGTAAATATTTTTTAACCTTACCTCGTATAATAAATATTGCTTTACAGTTGAATGCTGACTTTTGTCTTCTTCAATTTGTGTCATTGCCATGTATGCTTAATTTTTACTCCTTCTTAGTGAAACACAAGAAAAACTTGTCGCTGCCATTTTCTTTAAATAGGGTTGTTCAGAATTTTTAAGTGTTAGTTTAGTAGCTTATTACAGTACAAGTTGTGCCTACATACCCATCACTGTACAAAAAAAAAACCCAAAATTTTAAGTAACTTTTGAATAAATCAAGTACAAAGTTCGCTCTAAAGAGAGAGAGAGAGGCTAGGAAATGAAACCCTGTGACGAGGCTAGTACGCGATGTAGAAAACCAAGCTTGCCGTGATGTAATGTTTGTGTTATAGAAACAAAAACTGAAATTGACTCTGCGCAAATTATGGTATAATGTGGATACCATAATAGTTTATTATGGTATATGGTATTTGTCATACCATTATGGTATATATACCATAATTATGGTATGGATGGCAACACTGCTCGCTGACCACCTGCTCCCCCCCTCTTCACCCGTCAACCCTCTTCAAGACATTCCCCACCTTCGTCGTACCACTAATAGAGGGCGCACACTCCCGGTTTTGGGCTCAGTACAATGTATAAAAATAGTTTTTCAAGAAAATAAACTGTAAGAGAATACATACAACAAAACTTTTACCTTAGCGCGTATCCTAATTAAATAAAATTATAAACACTGAAGTTTAGAAAATCCCCATTTGGCAACTGAGACGTACCTTGTATCTTGAAATATCTTGGGCACCGGCTGTTATTTTAATTTTATTCTTAAAGGCTTAATGCCAACACTCAAACTTGTGCTGGATGTAGCACAAAACAAATACAGGAAAACTAACATCTGTATATCTTCCAAATTGCGAGCTGATGAAAATAAAGAAATCTTGTAAAACAAATTTGTAACTAGGTTTACACAAGATGGGATCCATATGCACTGTTCAGTGAGTAAAGGTTTTTGAAGTATTTGCAGGTATCATAATATTAGCGGGTAGATTTTGTTTTTTTCCGAGTTTTTCTGAATTACCTAAGTATATTACTAAAACACATCTATAGTACCGATGTGCTCGGAAGTATGCAATAACCGCTTTATTTCGGTAAATATGAACTTATTAGCAAAATACCATTAACAAAAGTTTAATGCTAATTATTTGCCATTTCTTAGCACACTTTTTTTCGCATATCAAATCGCTAACAAGCGGGTTTTCTGCGGAATTGTATTGCTTTTTATCCTTGAAATGACCTGGTTTTTATTGCATGGCTTGATAACAAAATTTTTGTGATAAATCGTATTTCCAAATAAGCGACAAAAAGCATTATCAAAGCAGGCTGTGCAGGTGTCAATGTTGGTTTTCATTCATTTGCTGATAACACTGCAGAAAGGTAAAGTAACCCCTTGTTCTATCTTTTTCAAGGCAGTGTTAAGTACCTTTCGATAACAAAGCAAAACTCGGTGAAACTGAACGAAATTATGATTGGCTGTGGAGATCGACAACGTTCACGCCAAGATATTTATGATTTATTTAAAAACGTTCATCCGAAGATAAATCCTATTGTCCACTCCACAGTATCCAAGTTAGTAAAAAAATTTTAAAGAAACTGGACCGGAAGTTATAGTTATAGATAACTCACCTACGTCAACCATGCAACTTGCTTGGGATGCTAATATTTGGTTGCCTGCTCCATTATTAAGAAAAGAATAAATACATACCCTACAAAGTAAACTTTCTTCATGAGCTAAATGAAGATAATCCTGATCCTGACAGAAGAATACAGTTTTGTACGATGATGATGGACATGACCAGTGACCATCGTTACTTGGTAGTGGAACAATAATTATGCACAGTATCATCAGAAAGTAAATGTGTGGGCAGGTATTACTGGGCAACATATTATAAGTGAATATTTCATAAGTGGAAATGTAACAGTAGATATCTACCTATCTACCTATCACGAAATTTCCAAAGGTTTGAAACCACAATCCAGCATGAAATTAAAAAAAGACTGGTTGCAAAATTCGCTGCGGAATTTGTGTGATACTCTTCCGTACAAAATAAATACTAGGTCATTTCAAGGACTAAAAGAGCAATACAATTCCACAAAAAATGTATGTTAAACTTTTTACATTTTCTCAAGTGATTCATTTCTTTCTAATTTAATGTATAAAATCCAAGTAAGCAACAGTACTATATAGGAACAACGATATCTAATATTATAGAGTTCATTTATAGAAATGCCGAACTTAAACAGCCAAAACCATGTGCACCTTACTAGAATTGTGAAAAGTATTTGATGTGGTGAACCATAACATAATTACCGATAAAAAAACAAAAACTTGAAATCCAAGGCCATCCACCTAACTATTTTAAACATCTCTTAATGCCGCTTCCAGTTCACAACCACCTTAGCTAGCAGCAGTTCAATGTAAATACGAATAATATGGTACAGGGTGCCTTAGTGGATTCTAGTTCAAATAAAAACTATTCTTCGTTGAAAACTGATCCATTTTGCTCAACGTGGATTCGATCTTGAATTAATTCTTGTTAAATAACTTCACCAAGTTGAATCCACAATACATTTATTTAGGTAAAGCGCTTTCGGCTAATATGCCGTCGTCAGTACCATATTACAAATTAGAGGAAAAAATTATTAAATTGTAAAAATTATAAAATGAAACTAAAAATCTAAACAACCAATCTTGACTAAAAATGGAAAACTACTTTCAAACCAGCAACATAAAAATTAGCGTTCAAATAAAAAATTTAGAATGGGACAATTGAAATTGCAAAAATCATTTAGTATTGTCCAATTTTGGTCATTTAAAATTTTGTATATCTCTAAAATTTCTAAATAGTTTAATTTTGATGATTTATTACAAAAATGTAAACAATAAAATTGTGCAAAGTGGAAGTATGTTTAAATGATAATAAATGATTCGCTAACGAAGAATTTGTAGTTACAATGTCTGTATMTTTATACTTATTAAATTGTTTTAGATGCCCATTTCCSCTAATAAGAAAGGATGTTCAAGTTTGTCCGATATATACAGACAAAACGGGAACATACACTGTCTACAGTTGAAAAGGCAACATTTATGTCATTAGATGCAAATAATTTAGAAAGGTAAATTAATACTTGACTAATAAACTTAAGGGGGTACCAAAATTTAACTTTTTTATCACATGTGATAGTGCTAAAGGAAACTTGAATGTTGTCAGATATTTCTAGTGCAATTTTTCTATTAAGCAAGTTGGAAAACCGTTATTATGAGCAATTTAGAGAATTACACCAAGTTCTTTTTGGAAGACATTTAAAGGAAGGGGAATTTTAAAAAGTCTGTGAAAAAGAGAATAAAAAACGGCTATTTTATGGGTATGAGGGTGCACAGAAGAATAAGGGATGATGTCTGTACAAGTAGGTTTCTAAAAATTTCATAAGATAAGGAGAGGATTGGTTGCGCGAAATTAACAAATCTAAAAAGGAAATTTTATTATTAACTTCTATTTCCTACCTAAAATTTATAGAATTATGTAATGAGTTTATTAATGTAAGAAAATTATTTAGATTTTGTTGATTTCCTGAGAAAAGACATAAAACATCATCTACATAACGGTACCAAAAAAAAATAACGTGAGGTGAAGACAGTATTTTTTAATATTTCTTTTTCTAAGCTATTCATGAAAATTTTTATTGACGTTTCGGCCTTCTTTTTAGGTCTTTATCAAAACTTTTTATTTATCTAAGCTTCTTGTGAAATAACGTATGTAACATGTAACCGTAACACGTAAATAACCTAAATATAACGATGAACACAAACATTAGATGGATAGGAACAAATGAGTACAGCTCTCAAAATAGGTGATCATTATCCCTTAAAGGAAGATCTTTAATCTCCCAGTATCTAAAGGCCATGCAGCACCACCATTAGTTATCCCAATACTCCATCAATGATGATATTTGTAGGAAAAGGTAATTGTGAAAAACACTTTGATTTACAATAGATTAATCAATCAACCACTTAAAACTGACACTTATTCTAAAACGAGGGATTACTACTTTCCAAGTTCATGTAAACAGGTCCTTCCAGTAGAAAAATGCAAACTATTTAAACGATGTTACTCTCGCTTCTCATAGACTTCTTGGCATAAACAGCGTATATAAAAAAGGAATGACATAGTCATTCAACACGCTTCACATTATGTCGCGTTCACGCTTGAAAGCATGACATGAGCCACTTATGTCATGGAACCAAGAGAGAATGCCTCATTACTTTCTAGAGACAGTGTTTACTATTCCTCCTGGCTAACGAATGACTAATGGTTGTAGTACCTATGAGAGGAAATCATACTAATAAGCCATTGTTAAAACTTAGCGGGAAGGATGGGATCAAAATGCACCGTCATTGGTGATAACTCATAAATAATAAATAAATCTCAGTTAATTACTATATAATCGTGAAACTTGCAGGATATTCGTTTTCACCAAATAGAAGAACAATCGTTCTACAACGAATAGACATATTTCAGGGAATTGCCCAAGTAAGAACTTGGAGGTGAAAATTATGCATACGAACAAGCATGTGCAAGGAAATGTACTAAAGTTTTAACTTGACACATTAACATTAAATTCAGCACTGGTTTTATTAGCTTGTACATATTAATATTATCGTGTAGTTCTTTTTATTATGTACATTTAATGATTTAATCCCAAGGATCATGACAACCAAAGTTTGGTATCTATTTTTATTTTACAGGTATTAGAAATGTAGTAGATATTGATGGGTACTACATGATACGTCATTTCCTAATCCTCAAGATAAAATATATGTACTTGTATGAAGCTGATAACAAGCAAAACACCACATGTCTATATCCATAAATAGCAATATGTGATAATTATCTACGACTGGTTAAGGTACCTTAGGTATTCCACGGTTTTCCGCAACTTTGCACATTTTGTAAATGATAGTACCTAATTTATTGTTGTAATTTCGCTGTAAAAACAATTTAAAAATGTTGAAGTCCCCCTTGGCTAATATATAATACTTAAACAACAAAAACTACGTTGTTCTGCAAACGAGCAACACCATATGACCATTTTCTACACCAAACAAATTGCTAAATGGTTAAAAATACCTTACTGTACTGAAGTACTTGTGATGAGATTAATAAGGTAGAAAACAATAATAACAGGGTGGGCAATGAATTAGTTAACATTTAAATTTGATTTCCCGCGCAAACCTGAGCGGCATGGGCGGCGGAGAGGGGTCTAGCTCGTTTCTTGGAAATTTAGTCGCAATGGATCGGTTCATGGTGCCGCAGCAGGTCTTCTGCGTAAAACAATTTTATCTAAATAATGGATCTCTCGTTACTGTGAATACCATTTACATGACTTACATCAGTGTCCAAGTCCAGTTTTGATAAAGAAATGGCTAAAGAAGTTCGAAGAGACTTGATTGATACTAAATGTGAAGCAAGCCAGCGGTCCACGGACTCCAAGAAGTGAAGAGAACGTGCAAACAGTTTCAACTTCAGTTCGACTTGATCCTGGTTTATTGACGCGCAAACATTCAGCTGAATTAGCCAGTGGCGGCTCGTTACTGTATCGCAAGGTAGTGCCAAAAATTCGATATGTTACAAACGATTATAAAAATAAAAATATAAATTATAATATGGTAGATTAAAATATCCAGTTTATAAAACATGAACGTAATTCACCTATCATTTTCGTATTACACGTTTTCATCCAAAACAAGTTAGGTACCTCTTTAGAAACCTACACTGCATACTGCATTGTCAACGCGTTCGTCAATTATGTGTCTTAAGTCACTATGTAGTTTTTATGTTGCCTGATAGACAAAATCCCTTCGGCGCTCTATTCTGTTTGCAAAATTGTCAATCACTCGCTTATTAAAATTGTCAATATTATTTAGAAATCGTTTATCAGCCGACAGCATTCCCAAGGTACTCAATGTTTGCGTTGTGTTGATAGATTGCTATGTCAAGTCAAATGTCAAAATTTAACTGATTTTCACTGACACGTTTACCGTACGTTAAACCTTATTACCACATGTGCTGACTTCTCGATCTTTATAACTGATTAAGTTTAAATAAAGAATGTTAAATTATACTACTTTTTTTATTATGTTATGTGTAGGATAATATTTTCTTATGTACGATAATTTTTGTGGGGTTGGTACGATGATTAAGGTCAGGTCAGTTGGCAACGCTGATCCTTGCCAATCGACTCACTGGCACGAACGTCCACTTTAAGCTTGCGTACTCTTCGCATCCGCTTGCTCCCCGCGGAGATCCAAAAAGTGCCGCGATTCCGTGCCAATTCAGAGCTGGCACGAACGTGAAGTTGGATTTAATGCCGGTGCTGAGCGCAAGCGGTAACCGTTTATGAGTGGGTGCGTTCCGCATTTCCGCCGGTGTTCCCACAAATTCAACCACTTTGAGCTCCATTATAATTCAATTTTTGATTGTTAAAAAATATTTTTCTACAGTTTTGCTGGTAGTGCCATGGCACGTTAGAACTTATTGACCAGCCGCCACTGGAATTAGCAATATCGCGCATATCCCTACGCTGTATTTTGAAGTTAGATTTGAAATGGCACCCGTATAAGATTCAGCTAGTGCAAGAATTGAAGCCTAATGATTTGAATTTACGCAAATTGTATGCTGAAATAATGTTGGATCGCTTTCGTAACTTTGACCTCTTGTTTTCCGACGAAGTGCATTTGCACCTTAACGGACATGTCAACAAACAGAGCTGCAGGTATTGGAGCAGCGAAAATCCCAAACAAAACATGAAAGATCCTTGCATTTGCCTAAAGTAGTTGTATAGGCAGCAATATCTGCAAAAGAAATAATTAGGCCCTATTTCTTTGGGGATTTTTGCGGCCGCACAGTCACTGTCAACTCTACTACGTATATGAGAATGTTACGGTAGTTTTTGTCACCACAACTGCAGGAATTTGCTGCTTATAGTCAGAACACGTGATTTCAGCAAGATGGAGCCACTTGTTACACTTCTAATGAGGCCCTACCGGTCGTTAAAGAGATGTTCCCCGAAAAGCTGATTTCTCGGAGAGGCAACATTCCGTGCCCAACCAGGAGTCCTGATTTGACGCCAGCCGATTTCTTTTTGTGGGGTTATCTTAAGTACCGTGTATATACTCATAAGCTAATTCCATAGCTTGAATTAAAGGGGAGGATCAAGGAAGAGGTTTCACGGTCTTTATGCCAACGAGTACTCGAGAATTTCGGTTCTCGTTTAGAATGAGTGCCGAAGTCGCGATGTAGGTCATTTAAATGACGTTATTTTTAAAAAGTAAATTCCTGTTTATTAGCGATCTCGATAACAAATTATTTTTTAAGTACGTCTTATTGTTTCTTTTTATATAATTTATGAAATATTAACTAATTCATGACCCACCCTGCATTTATCATTTTATAGAAAATTACATACTTATATTCTTATTTCAGACTTTATGTCAATATGTGCAACGTACGGTTTTACAACAGTAAGGTAGGCATAAAAAAGTGTGGACACAAACTAACTTTGGTTATAATCCAATATAATATCAGTACCTACAAATATGTTATTCCAAAAAGCAATTTAAGAAATTAGTATATACAAATGCCGTAAAATATTTGTTATGCACGCTGTTACTGAAATAATGGTGAGACTTCTGTCATTGTATTAGCCTAATTTGGCATGGCCAAACGATAGTTATGAATCGTAAAGAAGGTATCGAATATTATATTTAGAATATTTAGAGATGGTTATGAAAAGTGATATATAAGCAGGATATGAATGGAAAAAATCAAATGCGCAATAGCATTTAAAAAAGAAGAATAAATATAAAACCCACTATATCAAACTACAAATTCTAATTACAATAATTACACAGTTATTTTACCTGTATGAGATATAATTATTATAATAGATTTAAATAGGGTTTTTGTAGGTAGATTGTACTGAGCCCAAAACCGGGAGTGTGCGCCCTCTATTAGTGGTACGACGAAGGTGGAGAATGTATTGAAAAGGGGTGACGGGTGAAGAGAGGGAGAGCAGGTGGTCAGCGAGAGACGGCGTCAGTGGGAACTGGGCAGCGGAGAAAGAAAGTGCTGTTACTAGGACCCCACAGAAGGTAGAAAGGAGTACGAGTAGTCGAAGGTCACGCTTTAACTGTGATCGGTGAAGAAGCTTGGTTGGTGGCACTGGTCTAGTGAGCTGAGAGTGGCTGAGGCCAGGAAACGGAGCCTGCTACACGGCCCTGACGTACCACATAGCGCTTCGCCCGTCGATACCTATCCCCGCACCCCGCCATCGTGTGCTGCCACTGGCGACGTCGCGACGCGGATTGGACTGGAGATACCAAAAACAGATAAGTGGGCATGTGTTTTGCTTTTGGGTATAGACTTTGATGTATGTTTCTTTTATTCTGGTAAATAAGTATTACTTTATTCTGAGAAGTGTGTAATTTCATCCTAGAACCCCCACGAATAACCCAGCGAGATTAGCTAGCTCGGTGCAAATTGGCGCTCAACTAGAGGCTAGGATGGGACACACTTCAAATGATTAAATATATTGTGAACAAATTCAAGGTCACATATTGATGATTTCATAATGGGTAGGAAAAAAAGAGATAGTAGTTCCCCAGAGCCAAGTGCAATGGAAATGTTAACTAAGTTAGTTGCAGAAAATACTAATGTAATGTCAAAGATGCATGAAAGTTTAATGTTTGGCATGCGTGAACTGAAAGAAAGTATTAGTCATGTACGTTTGTCAGCGGTTCAGACTGAAAATATAAATAGTGTGCAGGGTGCTAATGGCACAGCTACGGAATGTGTGAAGGAAGAACGATATGTAATAAACGATTTACAACGTAATTATCAAAGTAGTATCGTGTCTTTTAAAGAACTAGGCGGGAATAACTTGATTTTTCGTCCGGACGGTAATTTACACCCAGTCGCATTTATTGAAAAATTAACAGAGTTGTTCGAAACTTCGAGTATGCCCTCGRACAGACGAGTACCTCTTGCTATCGCTGCATTAAGGGGATCTGCTTCGAATKGGGTTGAAATTAAAAGGGATGAATTCTCTAATTATGAACATTTTAAAACAGCATTTTTTGCGCGATATTGGGATGTTGAAAATGAGCGAAAACTATTTCGTAAACTTAGGTATGGTGTATTCAGTGGCGGTTCTCATTCAGACTATTTTCTTCAACTAGCCAAGGAATCAAAATATTTACGTGAGAAAATAAGTGAAGTAGAGTTGATCGAAATGGTAGCGAGTCATTTTCCATACGAAATTCAGCGCGGTGTTGTCAGTTCGGGAATTCGTTCAGTAGATGAAATGGATGAATTCCTCAGACGAATTGATAGAACGGAAGGGGCACGTGATCGTCAGCAAGGTAATTACGAGGGTCGTTGGCGACATCCTAATAATAATGGAGATAGGAATGCACGAGGAGGTAGAGTTGCGAATGATGGAGGAGAGAATGCTTCTAATAGTAATAATAGGGGCGCTATTCGTCGTGAAACAAATAGCAATCAGGTGAGCGAAGTTAATACTGTTTTCAATGTTGCTGGGGACGATTTGTTAGAGGAACCAGTAGAGGAACTCAGTGTTTTAAAGAAACCTGTGGTAAATGTAGAGATAGAAGAGTTGATGTCTTCTAAAGCTCTGATCGATTCCGGAAGTCAGCTCTCCTGTATGTCAAAGGAATTTGTTGATAAACTAAGGGTTTTAAAACCGGATTTGGCGAGTATGCCGGTATTGAATGTGACAGTGGTAGGCGCTTTAAAGGGTAAAGGGCAAACCGTAAAAGAGTCTGTGTGTGTGTCTTTGCAGATTCAGGATATTATTTTTGACTACGTCTTTGTTGTGGTTCCGTCCTTAGTTCGTGACATTATTTTAGGTTGTGATTGGTTAACCGATTACAACATATTGTTGGACTTTTCGAATGAGAAAATTTTAGGCGATATGGAAGGGAAGGCAATTCAGTTTAGCTTTCGGCAAGAAATTTGTGACGGGGTAGGCGTCCAAGTTTCAGAAATAAGGATAGAAAATGAAGGTGTGGAAAATATAAAGGGCGAGCGTTCTAGGGCATTAAAGTGTCAATATTCTAAGGAAGAATTAAACATGGTTGCTCAAAACGCGGAGATGTTTAATGATGAGGGAAAAGCCAAATTAAATGAACTGTTAAATGAGTTTCAGGACATTTTCTCTGATGAACCCGGGTTGATAAAATACTATTCACATGAAATATTGTTGAGAGATTATACACCATTTTATCTAAAATCTTATCCAATTCCCGATGCGTATAAAGATGATGTACATGACCAAATCCAGGAAATGCTTGTGTGGGGGGTGATTGAGAAGCGTCAAACCGAATTTGTTAGTCCATTGGTAGTCGTTCGAAAAAAAGATGGTTCTCCTCGGATATGTCTCGATTCACGCTTTATCAATCAGCGCATGGTAAAAGATCATGTGGTACCTCCTAACCCATCCGAATTTCTGTTTCAGTTTTCTCGGGGACAATATCTAACGACGATCGACCTTTCTGCTTCGTACTGGCAGGTGCCGATACGATCAGAACATCAAAAATATACAGGTTTCTCATATAATAACCAGACCTTTGTTTTTAAAAGGCTTCCGTTCGGATACTGTACAGCTATTGGAAGTTTTATAAGGGCACTAAACGTAGTGTTAGGCGACGACGTAAATGATTTTGTCATTCCATACGTAGATGACTTATTGATATTTTCGGATGACTGTGAAAGTCATTTGTCTCATCTGAGGATAATTTTCGAAAAATTCCGTCGGGCAGGCGTGACGATCAAGTTAAAGAAATCGTTATTTGCTAGACGGGAGGTTCATTTTCTGGGCCACATAATTTCTTCAAGCGGTGTCAGGATGGAGCACGAGAGAGTTGCGTCAATTGTAAAGTTTAAAAGTCCTCGTAATTTAAAACAAGTGCGATCTTTCTTGGGGTTAATAAATTACGACCGGAGATTCATGGAATCTTTTTCCGCATTGACTCTACCACTAGTTAGGCTGTTGAAAAAAGGAATTACTTACAAATGGGGGGTAGAGGAGGAGCAGGCTTTCAATGAAATAAAATTGGCTTTTACTAAGGTCATGGAGTTAAAGCACCCGGATCCTAATCGTCCATATTATATTAAGGCTGACGCGTCTGCATACGGAGTAGGTGCATGTTTGTGTCAGAAATGCGAAAATAGCGATGGGTGGAATGTCATCGGTTATTTTTCGAGGATACTTAAAAAGGCTGAGGTGAAGTACAGTGTCTCAGAGAAAGAGGCCTTGGCGAGTGTGTGTGTGTGGGGTCCGAATGTGTATAGCTTGATTGATGAAAAAACGGGCGAAAAGTTAGGTAACCATAATGTTTATAACTTGAAACCGTATGTTGAACCTTTTTCTGAAAATTAGTCGTTTATTAACAAATCGTTCTTTTCTAAGTAAGTTAGTGTTGTTAGTTGATAAGTTAGTTGTAAGTTGTGCTCACGGGAAAATTCATCCGATTACCGCGGTGCTTGTATCGTTTAAATTTGGGGGGTGGTGTACTGAGCCCAAAACCGGGAGTGTGCGCCCTCTATTAGTGGTACGACGAAGGTGGAGAATGTATTGAAAAGGGGTGACGGGTGAAGAGAGGGAGAGCAGGTGGTCAGCGAGAGACGGCGTCAGTGGGAACTGGGCAGCGGAGAAAGAAAGTGCTGTTACTAGGACCCCACAGAAGGTAGAAAGGAGTACGAGTAGTCGAAGGTCACGCTTTAACTGTGATCGGTGAAGAAGCTTGGTTGGTGGCACTGGTCTAGTGAGCTGAGAGTGGCTGAGGCCAGGAAACGGAGCCTGCTACACGGCCCTGACGTACCACATAGCGCTTCGCCCGTCGATACCTATCCCCGCACCCCGCCATCGTGTGCTGCCACTGGCGACGTCGCGACGCGGATTGGACTGGAGATACCAAAAACAGATAAGTGGGCATGTGTTTTGCTTTTGGGTATAGACTTTGATGTATGTTTCTTTTATTCTGGTAAATAAGTATTACTTTATTCTGAGAAGTGTGTAATTTCATCCTAGAACCCCCACGAATAACCCAGCGAGATTAGCTAGCTCGGTGCAAGATATACTTATGAAAAAGTATTGCCAGCTCTGACCAGGATTTTAACCCGGGATCTTTTTTAGCATAGCAATTTGACATGACCAAGTAAGTTATAAATCGTAAAGAATAGTCATGAGTAGTAACCAAAAGATCCCGGGTTCAAATCCTGCTCAGAGCTGACAACTTTACTTTGTTATAAATATACCTACCTGCAAAAAACCCAATTAATACTCTAATTACAATGTTTCGTATAGAGAATTTATTCTAACTTTTGTTTCGGAATGTTAACAAATGGTAGCTAATTAACTAAAATATACTGGTGTATATAAACAATGCAAATGGATTTCTAATGTAAAGTATCAATAATAGAACATGTATCAAACATAGAAAGGAGAGGAAGCACTAACACAAATAGAAACAACGCAATCTACGGAAGAAGTAAAAAATCTTTACATTTATTAGCAGTATAATTAGTCAATATAGATGACATAAATAATACATTCAGTAACCTGATACCATACGTATGCTATTTGTATAGCAAGACTTTTTTGACCTTTACGATGTGGGATTTACATACTGAGAAAGGAATAAATGGTGATACTTGAAAAGTTTTCTCGGTAAAATTGTGTTGCTTTCACGTTTTCCAACATTTTTTCTTACACCTACGGTATGTAAATTGTGTGTTTAATAATAGGCTACTCAACGGAAAATATACGGGTGCATCTAGATCACATGATTTGCATTCAGGTATGCAAACACGATCCGATTCACGTACTTTTCAAAGCATTCCATTTCCAATCGGAAATCCTTGTGACATACTTCCAGGGAACAAAAATATTTGCCTATGAAGAAAGGTGTGAACCCGTATTCAATGAAAATGAACATGTGGAGATCAATGGGAGCGATCTACCAATGCTCTTGAACTTTCGAAGTGGTGTCGATCTTGAAAGCAGTTACGTGGTTATAATTGAATACTGAAGTCGCCGCATTTACTATAAAGATAATACCTATACAGTTATTAAGCATTAAAAACAATGATCTCCGTAGTTATTCTGCAATTATGTTTTATTGCTACAGGAACTAATAAATTCATATAGGTGAGAATTTGATATCATTTTATTGCGTTGGTTTACTAGTGCGTTTGTTTTTATTTGCAATAAACCTAAGGTAACTGAACTTTTATAATCAACACAGTATTACGCCTTCTTAATACAAATTATTTTATTGGACCATGTTAGTGTTAAGCTTTAATGGTATTAACACTCATTCGTTAACTATAACAGTTCGCAGATTAATCGGCGTTCTTTAGCCAGGTCCCTGTCACATCACATCAATACCGTTATTCCTGTTATGTAACAGAGTTTAATGAATTAATAAATTATTGGAGGACATCGTGTAAATCCCACCCACTTGATCTAATATGCATAGTAATTATTATACGCTTCATTTGCATGTTGAATTGACCAGATGACCATAGTTTCATAAACCGGAAACATCAGCTTTAGATTTAAAATTTTGCCACTCCATACAAAGCGGGTATAATATTCAATCGAGACGGCAAAAACAGTTTCACTAACTACATTTAATAGAAAACACCATTACCAAAATGACACAGGTCTTAGATAAAAAATCCATTCCGCTTCTGGTTTTGAGTTTATGGTTTTTACCGAATCTGATCAGATTGGTGATATAGCAATAATAAATTATTTTCCAATGATTTTTTTATTCAGAAATGATAAGAAGTAATTTTTGTATGTATTGAACACAATACGCTTGCACTTTCTGTAGCTCTAGCTAGGATATATATCGTGGGTGCTATGGTAGTTTTTCATTTTAGGCACAATGTATTTATATTTGTTCTATACTTGCGCGTGTAAAGTATCCCCCATGTTAACTTTTAAACGGGTTACATAATTAGACGGTTCAGATGAATGCGGTTCTTACCAATTTGAAAATGTTAAAGAGCGAGAGTGGACAACTGGTCATGTCACACTTCGTTTGGAAGCCCTTCCCCTTTACCTAAACGCTCCGGCTTTGAAAATTCAAATCGGACAATCAGTTATATAGTTAAGAACAAAACTGAATCAACAGCTGTAATAAAGAACCCTGTATAAAAAGCTTATCACTGCACAGAATTTTTAAGGAAGTAGTAGAAGTTTTCGTACCAGGTATTAAAGAACTGAATATAGGAGATTTTAAGCTATGAAAACAGCCTTGTAAATATGCACCAGGTTGAGAAGCCCTAAAACTGTGGTCACTAAAAGGAAATATTAATTTAGTACGTCAAACGTCAAAAGTAAAGGTTCGTGTCATTTCATCAGCAAGCAAGATTATGCCTACTATTTTTTTCATTTTTGGGGTGTTCTTTTTAAGGACTATCGATGGCTGCAAGTCGCGTTGCTGGATTTCAGATTCTTGAACTAGTCTCGTATTTTCGAGATCTGGTTTCCAGCGTCTGTCGTCTATTTTCGAAATGAAAACAACACATTCGTGGAATCCGGTTTGACTGTAATAACGTAGTTATGTCCGCCATATTGCAATTTTTTTCATCAAGCGCTCTCTCTTAAGAAAACTCACTCCTTCAGACTTGGATATTCTTTGCATTTTATCATTTAAAACATGGATTTATTTATAGAAACGGTTTCACTGATATTCAATATTTGAGTATCTCTTTTCTTTTCTTGATGATTTATTTATCAAATTCAAGCACAGTGAATACAATTTTTATATTTTTCAATAAATGGTATACAATCTGGTGAGTTGGCCATTTTTTTGGCCATTTTTGCTGTGGGCTCACAATCTGCTTCTGCTTACAATTAAATAGATGACGTATAAAAAGAGACAGGTACTGGTCGTCGGAAGATAATTCGATAATTAATTGGCTTCTTTTTTTTAGGTGCAGTTGACGTAATTTGGTGTTCCAGGTGATCACTGATGAATAAATATTATATAGGTTGTAGGTTAAAGGTTTCACCCAAAAACACTGTTACACTTTAATAATAATTATTTGGCACAGTAATTTACCTATTATGTTGAAAGTATTTACCAAAATACGATTTTATGAAAAATATAGTGTAACTGCTCCAGTACTGATAGATGACTTACTTAATGTAGTTCATAATGTTCATGCTATGTATTTCGATTCCAGCCATAGAATGAGCGTTTTGTGTAAATCAGGACCAAGCAGATACGAATAAAAAAGAAGAAGAGTAACACTGAACAATAACATTTTATTTCCAAGAAAGTAACAAATGACATTAGTTTGTTACTACATTATGTGCCTACGATGGATGTGTTAATAATACTTTATGGATGAATTTAATAAACATTTTCTAATACTCTCTTCGGTATAATATTTCTGTGCCTTAGCTCCCGAATTAGAAAAAAAAGAACGATTAAGTAAATGTAGTTGGCTATTATGAAAAATAAATTTTATAGTTCCGCGATCTAATTCACGTCACCTAACCATATTTTATTTAAGAATCAATAGTTTGTGAATTTTTTATAATATTTTTCCTAATTGTGGCATTAATGCTAATTTCAGCACTCACCCTAAAGTATATATGCAGACTGTTATTATCATCACAATAGTACATTGGTTTATCTAATTTCAAAACAATATTTTTCCTAATTCGATTTTGGTCTCTTTAAAACTACCGTTAGAACAAAAAAAAATATAAACAGTGAGCCAAAGTACCAAACACTTTTTGACGTAGTAAATAATTATCCAATTGTGCGAGATATTTTCAGAATCTAATACCAACACTAAAAACAGTTTTTCTAACAACTCTGTCACAAATACAATCAATGAAGTATATATCTCTACGAACCGATTGTACAAAAAAAGAATCCTACTTACAAGCTACCGCGTTTTGGAATAAGAGAGTTATTTTTTGGTGCACTTTATACTCTAGATGACAATAAATGTAGTAAACTTCCTCAAAGATTCAAATGTACTATTCAAAACAGTGAAAAAACTTTTTTTTTGCGGCCGTGAGTTCTAAATCTTGCTGGTTGTAGACATCTAGATACAGATTTAAGTGTGTTGTAACGAAATAATTTGCCATGATTAATTCAAAACCTCTTCAAAAAAATATTATTTTACGTATCATCAAAAACTTTTACTTTCATCGCAAATTGGACAAGATATGCYCTGAAACCCAGCGGACGACTTGCCMCGTTGGCTTTGAAGGTAGCTCAATTTCCATATGAGACTAAAAAAAAGTCAACATTTTTTTGCATTTGCACCAAACCATTGCAATCGAATTTAGAACCGTTAGCTATTTCTACTAATGTTGAACAGAGATCAAGGCACGAATGTTTTAAAAATGCAAATAGAGCCCTGACGTAAGCAGTAAGGAGCAAGTTCTTGAAGCTGTTAATGCAATTAAAAGCATAATAACCAATTTTAAGAGTGAGCTTTGACTAGCCCAAATTAGGCAATATGGCAGCATTTATTAGCTCTTACTAAGGTTTTGGTTCATTCTATAAAGAAATTAATTATTTTATTAATGGCAATGTTTACCTTTTGATATTTTGTCCAACATGTAGAATATGGAATGAAAACGGTATTGACAACTGCTGATCTACACTTTCATGGACATAAACTTCGGAGCACCACCATTACTTCTACGCTGACGTCACTTAAGTACCACCTATCCGATGACATCTGAATAGCTTCTTCTGAAAACCGCATCCTCATTCCCGTATAGTTCACCCAACGCGGCCCCGCATAAGTATGCAAATTCCCCGGCTGACATGTGATTATGTAACATCTGGCTACCTGGCTCAAGCGCTTACTGATAATTRGACGGTTTGCAAAGCAAATTTGCACATATGCGTTGAGATATGGCGTTCCGACTTTAAATGGCGGGCACTAGAATTTTTATTTGATGTCTAAAGGCGGAGCAATGTCAACATGTTAGCAAGTATGATGTGGCCTATGTTAACACGGGAATAATAGCTATAAGCAATACAGTTTAATGCAATTGGTTACTTAACTTTGCAGAGATGAATTTGTCACTTCAAATTTGGAAGTGCCGGGTAGTGTTCGATAATTCGTACTAAACACACAATTCATCAAAGCAAGAAAGGAAAACAGTTATTATAAATAAATTTGATAGCTTTGACACGCCAGACGAGACCTTCCTTCCACAAGTCAAACAGGCAGGAAAGGATTAGAGCACAACACTTGTTTATTTTCGTGTGGTCAATGATGGGTATCACTGTATCAGTGTAATCATTTTGTTAAATAAACAATTATAACAAGCTCCAAATTCACCTCACATTTTGAGGGTACTTTATATGCCAACTGACATTCACGAGTATCTAAGACAGCTGAGCAATAGAAAATAGAATGGGCAGCAACCTTTGGAAATATAAGCATTTTCGAAGAAGTTGGACAAATTTTGAGACATTTCACACAAAGTATAAAAAGAACGCCTAAGGGTATATAAGTGCCGGAACAAATTCAAGTGGACATATGCCATAAAGACCGCCATTCTGTAACTTTCTATATATGCATTGGCCTCCCAGTCCGTCACACTCAGTTTTCTTATACCTACCAGGTATCATATCCTGCCAGTTTTGTTAGTTCACTAATTTTATTAATACATAGCTTAATTATCCTGCTCCTTTATCTCCCGTTACTAGCTAGCTTTTATACCTTTACCTGCCCTTCCATATTATATAATCTTACTCCTAAATAACTGTTTTTTAACTTTTCTATTGCTACTGCCATACCTCAATAGTATATACATAACTTACAGCAATATTGACTTCGCAATTATTTTAAGTGAATTGCGTACTTAATGATTAACGTTTGCACTACAACCACAAAGCAAACTATTCAAGGATATTCCGGAAAATATAGATACACCAGAAACGACACTACTCCTATTAATTCATTATACTAACACACGACAGAGTCGGTGTTACTTGACATGTATCTACTTAAATATGCCCACCACGTTATTTGAAACAATAGCATGTATATTACAGTATATCACTGACGTGGGTATTACACTTATAGCTCTGTGCACGTGAATGCACATTGTACCTATTAAATAGGTGTGTGGCTGGTAATACCTAAAGTTACTACTCACTGACGTTATAGGTACTGTTTAATCTCGTAAAGTGGCATCAAAATCCTTGTTGATTATCGTTAACCAGCGTAGTGTATATTTTTTGCAATGAATATAAAGGCTTATCATTACTGCCTGAAATTTTGACCTAAGTGAATAACACGTTAATATATTACAATGTTTCTTTAATTGCGTGTACCTAATGTTCACCATTTGTAATACAAATGAGCAGTAATCTAATGATTGACAATGATTCTTTTTTATGTTCATATCTTTATTAATTAGTGATAACTATTCCTTGAGTGGAACTTGCACTGTTGAATTTTTAATTTTAATAATCTTTACCTACTTCTTGTCTTTCGATACCAAGTAAAACCAGATATTTTAGTATTATTTGTATTACAACCGTTTATATTTGTTCAAAACATACATGGCTTATGTTTTCATATCACATTATTCATGTATCACTCAAATTTTTTTAAAATTTATTTTAACCATTTTTGCTCCAATTGTAACTAAGGCCAAGCTGATAATTGACATAACAAAAGTAGTTCAAATTTTACTATTGATTATTAACTTTAAATATAATAGACGCTGTTTACTAGAATGACGCTTGCAAAGTGTGGGATGACTGTATACAGGAGCTTTCAAAATCACAGTGTATGATAATCATGATTTTCCTATGTTTTACCAAATGTGTTTCGCGCCGGTTCATTTTTTATAATAAAAGCTTTGGTTTTCAACGTCACGCACTAGTCTCATCGCAGGGTATAGTTTTCTAGCCTCTCTCTTTACAATGAACTTTATACCTAATTTATTTAATTGCTCAAGATTTTGGGGTTTTGTAAGCATATTTTCTACCACAACAAACCATTAAAACCAACACCTCCCTGTTATATATGCATTAAAAGTGCAGAATTTTCCTCTCTGTAATCATTTGGTGCGCACTTTCTTGCCTGAAAATGAAGATGAAATTTAACTACTTTTGAAACGGTGTAATTTACTGCAAGCACTAGTGCGAGCAGAGGGCAGACATCTTTAAAGCTATAATACTCATGAAATATGAATGATGACATTGTCGTCGTAGCCGAATGAATGTTAACTTCTCTACTGATGTTGGTATAGCGGTAAAGCAATGCAGATATCGTTAGTGTTTTTCTGGATGAGCGCGTTTGATCTAATATTATCTTGGCCGCCCAAAACAGTAAAACGTACTGCTCCAAAAATCTTTGTACGGTTCAAAAAAGCATGTGAGGAACAATAAATATGTAAAATCCCTTGCTTTTTTTCCATTAAAATATTCCATAGTGATAACGACAGTAACACTGTTTGCTCAAGTAGCATCTTTATTAATTTATTATTTCAGTGTTTTGGTTGCCACAGAAACATTATTAAATTCCATGTGGATTATTCGACTTTTCTCAGGTGACGTTATTTGATACTACATACATAATATATACATATGTAGAATAAACCACCCATCTAGCTGATGGTAGAACCAATAAAAATTTCTTTTTAGAATAATAAAATTACACAAACTACACGGAGAATAATTCTGAAAAGTAAAGAAAAGGACGTCATTGAAGAGGAAGAAAACAACTTCAAATGAATTTTAGTAGTGGTAGTCGTCACTTCAGAAAATGGAGGAACAAATGAAAAGGTACAACATTTAAATAACGCTACGTATGATCGAAGTTATTTGTTGCTTGAAACGTATATTTAATAATTATTATAAGAACTTATTTGGGTTTTTAGGTCAATATATTTCGGAAAAGGTATTGCCAGCTTTGACCGGGAATCGAACCCGGGACCTTTTGAATGCCACTCAAATCTGCTATCACTTTTGTAGCTGAATCGTTAGTCGCTCGTTGTATGTGAGCTTCAAACAGGACTTCAGCTATATACCAATATCTAATTACGCCCCAATTTATTATAATATTCAAAGATATTTATTATTGACCGAATGTATTAATAATTATGATGTGATACGTTAAAATCTACCTATAATTCAGGCAGGCAGGCAGGCGAACGAATTTATTTTTTCTCACCTAACGTGGGCAAAGGCAGGATAGCGAACAAATAACACTTTTACCTTGCTTATATAGTTATTTAACTGTATGAACGTTGTTTGTTTATTATTTTAATTCCTTTGTATATTCAGAGCATACCATAGGGTAATAGTGTATCGGATGTAGGTATGTTTGTTTAAAAATTCTGAAAACATATACATTATCTCTTATTACTTCCTGTCTTTTTTCATGCATAAGACAAAATATGAATAAAATAACAGCTTAAATAATTTATTTAGCAAAGAGGCAAGGAAAAACCTTTAAACTTTTGATAATTTAGCTTCATATAAAATAATAAAGTAATTTCTAAGTCAACGACAATCTGAAAAACACATTTTACCACTTGCCTCGGCATTATATTGTTTAAAAATTAATTTAGGATGAGCCTTAGTGATATTATAGCTAACGTAACATAAGTAAAATAAATGGAAGAACTTGTATAGAACATACAGCAGAAGAACAATAAATAAAATAGACGGTAAAAAGAACCATTAGTACCAGATAACAGATCAAGATGGAGAAAAGAAAGGAAAGGAAATAATTCACTGAGCTCTAAGCGGGAGCAAAACTTATTTCTTTTATAGAGGAGAACCTTTATTTTGCGCTTCAGTGTACCCGTATCGTATTCTTACTTATTTTTCGTATTTATCTGTAAAAACAACTTCGTATTTGTAAGATTTATGTACATATAATTTTTATATTTTAAAGGAGATGAACAGATTCTTACGATTCTAATTATACACGCTAATAACATCCTTGTTGGGACTGGCTGCCAGTGATTTCAATGATAGCCTAAGAGGCAGCGAAAATAACCATGACACCTAATCATCAAAGCCAGCGGCTGGCCTTGGCAAAATTTCATCCATTAAGCGTAATTTTATAGGCCCTGATTTACGACTCTTCCAACTGTTTGTAACCTGAGCGCATCCCATCCTTGAGAATAAATTTGCATCGAAATAAACAAAATGTTTGCACGTAGAACACAAATAGACGCCCACGGGATTTTGCTAAGAGGCTGTAATCTTCGCATAGTGTTTACCTGATTATGTAACTGACCAGTATTTGCTGTATCACCATGGTCAATAGTATGTGGGTACAATAGTCGTAAAATGATGGGTGCGGCAATCATCAAACAGCGGGTGCCAAAAAGTACTCCTCGCCAATTGCAAACTTGAGCCAGATGCTTAAACGAAACGATCATTAAATAGTTAACGGTAAATTCATTTAACTGGCGATATATCAACGTTAAGGCTATTATTTAATTGACAAACTGCATAAACCTCCTACACGTTTTGAAAGGAGGCGTTAGTGGAGTTTATTGATTTGCTTATTATTCAGACACTAATATAGTTGCATAAATAATGCAACTGAATAGAAAGCATATTTATTAAATCGACTTTTTATAATCTGCTTCCGCAGTTTTAGAAGGATATATAGCGTTCCCATAATCTCTTTGTTTTTACCTCCATATATCCGCGGTCAAGTTCGCATTTGAAAAGGAATTGGGTGCTTTCACATCTTTTAGAAATCATGCCATGTGCATATTTGGAGCACCCTTGTTACGTCCTACAAATTTCAAAATTTTTCTAGCACCACTTTTCGAAAAAAACCGTTCTGAAGTTCAAATATAAAAATTGACCACACAAACGCAGTGTCCCGGGATGGAGACGGTGTGACGTAGCACCCGATGTAAACAAAGAATATAGGTTATGTTACCTACGTGCCTTTGCTTGGGCCGAGTGAAACGAGTTGTTTTCTTGCTTTTAACGGACTTCTCCTAACAACTGGGAGAATGTTTAAGCATGTACAAACCAGAAGCTAACAGCAGATGGTGCTTTGTGCCAAAGTGTTCAAATTTCAAATACATCCGTCAATAGTCTCAACAAAATATTCGTAAGTGTACCCGGAGACTACGAACGCAAACGGAGATGGTTTAAAGCAGCCAGAAGGGGTATGACCAAGACAAATTCTACATTTGATTGTTGTGAGACTTAAAGTAACTGCATAATTTTTTGCATACCTATGGGCCCCTCTCGCTTCACCTGAAAATAACCTATAGCTGCATCTCCGTATTGCTCACGACTTGCACTAGAAAAAAGATGCATTTCGTTCAAAATATCAATGATCATAATGTATTAAATTGCAGATTAAGCTGCTTTATTAATTACTTATACTGCTGCTTTAGCGCCTTTGATTTCGGCATTAAAACGTGGGTCGTTCTTGATAAATTCGGTAACTATGAACATATCTACAGCCGGCAAATTGTTCGAAGAGGCTTTAACAAAGCATTCCGACGACATATTGTTGAATTTATAAAAAAGAAACAAACGAGAACACTCTCAAACATAACCAATAACGCAAACGAAATACGGAAAGTAGCAGACGCTATCTTGTTTACATCGGGTGATACGTCACAGCCTCACAGCCAGTCCTAGTCAAACTGAGCGTGTCTTAAAACTGCGTTGTTGCCACGTTGCGCACTGAGAAGTTGTAAACAATTTATTTTGGTTAAAATTTTTTTGCAGCGTTATAGATACAGATACACACTTAATTAATTAAGTACACTTTTTTAATGTATAAAAGTTTATATTTTATAACTAGCGAACACACCCAATTCTTATAGTTAACTCTGCTTTAGCAGCAAAATTTTGTTTCCTGAAGATCAGTTTTGTTTCAGAGCTAGGTGCTTATATAGCTTTCCTATTCTTTATTACTAGAGAAACCTTCGCACTATAAATTCTGCCCTAAAACTTTGAGCCATATTACCCTATTAGGTAGGTCTAATGTATCCTTAAATAATATGTAAATGGTAGACCTATATAAACATGGGCGTACCCAGCTTTTGGTCTAGGGGAGGGCAAATCAGGAACGTCCTGTAGAGTATAATTCAACATAAATAGAAATAATAAATGTTTATAAGATATAGGTACTTAAGTAATTAATGAAGTATTTATTCCATTAATAATCTTCGTAGATTTTCTGCAAGGTTACTTAAAACATTTTCTGTGAAATAAAGATCCAAATTATTCGTATATGTTTTCTATGTACACTGATCATACAAAGCCCCTTTATTGCTAATTCCGTTATTGATGAACTCAGTTAGGTGAGGCGCAAGCAGTTGCATCGCTCTCGCGTCTGACAAAAAATGAGTTGATACATTTTATTTGGGAAAATAAAGATCCGTGATCCACATAATGTATAATATCATACGAAGTACCAAAGGAACATAAATTTCACCTTAAAAGTTCTACTAGTAGGAGCACGATTTCTGATTCAAAATTAACACATATCAAAGACTAGAGTTTCAACTTCTCACGCCAGAAGTTAGAAATTCAAGCCGGGAGTTCATATGTATAGGTGCTAAAGATACAATTGTAGTAATTTTTACTCCCCAGGGAAAGAGACTGGATGGATAACTAACATTATTAAAACTCAGAATGACAAATGCCTCAGTATTATGCGTCAAGCCAACCTTCTTAGATCGCCAGTGCATTGCTCTCAAAAATTAACCGACTACATAATATTTTAACCAAATTAAGCTTCATTTAAATAAACTGAAATATATTTAATTGCATTTTTTACAACACGCTGGGTTTTAATTCGTGCTGATAATGCTTTTACTGGATTCCTAAAACTAATATTAAATAAATTGACTTTTATAAACGTGAGTTCGGATGGATTTTTAGTTTTTTTGTTCTTTTGTATTAATTATTAAAATGTAATGTGAATTTAAAAATTCGGTACAAAAGTTAGATATCACCGAATATATGACAGATTCTGATGTGATTCCATATAGCATTAGTTAGTTGAATAATCTTTATAGAAAAAGGTAGAAGAGCTGAATTAAGCAGAAATCGTGTTATGACTTATCCTGACCAAGATAGTCTTTTAAACCTATATCCACCCTAAGACAACGATTCAACAACAAGAATGTTGCAGTTACAGCTTCAAAACGCAAACGGCATCAATTAAGCTTGGAAACCATTTGACAACGACTTATTAGAGAAGGTCATTTGCAAGGGTCAAATATGAGTTCTGGATGAAAATTGCGAAATACAATTGCCTATAAATTTTACTGTATTTACAATTTTGTAAATAAGACAATTTTTAAGTGTACACACATAATTAACCGGCTAAATGTATAAGAAATTGGAAGAGCTTAGAGTTGGCAACCCAGGTCCAGGAGGGGGGGCAGCTGCCCCCCTTGCCCCCCTTCGGTACGCCCATGCCTTCCGTTAACCCTACTTGAGCAGCAAAATTTTGTATCCTGAAAATCAGTTTTGTTTCAGAGCTGGGTGCTATATAGTTTGCCTATTCCTTATTACTAGAGAAACCGCACTATAAATTCTGCCCTAAAACTTTGAGCCTTATTACATTAGGTAGGTCTAATGTATTCTTAAATAATATGTAAATGGTAGACTTATATAAATATGATTATTACTAACAAAGAGAACAATTATTGCAATGTACCAATATGTAATATGCTCTACTACCCGTACGAAGTCGGAATGGGTTGCAAACCTTGTCCTATCAGTCCATTTTTGAAAAATTTGTTATTTACTAAATTTTTATTTAAAAAAACCATTCCGTCGTGTGTTCATAATCGATAGTCCAGAGCTTAGGGAGATTGTAGATTTGTAGGGATGATACTTTCTTTTTTTAAGTAATCTAGGAGAGCACTCTTGGGTATGTTCATTTTTTGTTCACTTTATTGGCTTGTGGACTTTATTAGTATGTTTTATTATACTGTTTTCCAAATTTTTATTACCTTTGGACCTCCTCGATAGCTGTATTAAAGCTCTTGTAGTAACTGCTGAAGTAATCTCTTGTGGCGCGCTGGAGTCTTAGGTGATCAACGAAAACATACCTTACACGTTTGATGATAATTTGCAAACTTCTAATGTACAAATTGTACATATTTCATTTTTATAAATTCGTGTAAGAAGGCTTTTCACAATACTACGACAACACTATAAAAAACTACTCACTTTAGCAATTAAGTTTTCATAATTTATTTGTGACTGTTAAAATCATAGCCATCAACTAGCTAAATTGGAAATATTAAATACTTACTCGAAAGAACAAAAACCAAATAGGGTTGCTACAATTGTTAGAAAGAGAAAGAAAGGTTCTTTTCAATTCGAGTATGGTGTTCACAAGAAATAAGGAATTTTGTCGAAATTGAAAATGAAAATAGAAATTTGTTGATAATTTAATGAGTCAGACTAAAAAATGTACTTGTGAAAAAAGCTGCTGCTAGTCAAATTAAAGGAGTATAGACTAGTTTTAGAATAACAAAAAGTACATTTCCGGTAATATATGTGCAAGCAAAAGGGCTCCACATTCTACAAATATTTCTGTATTTCAAACTTTTTTTTCAAATTCAATATCTTGTAAAATATAGTTAAAAAATGATAGACACATTAAAACAAATCAACTAAATAGTAAAAAATACGTTAAAAAAAGGTAATGACATCTGAATACATTAAAATAACAATAGTGTTTTTTTAAGTGCATTAGATAGTATCAACATTAACACAGAACATGCATTAGCATTTTCCACTAAACACCTAAAATTGTGCTTTAAATTGTTAATTTCTGCACAAGGTTTTTCACAAAACCTTGGACAAGCATTAATCCAGAATACTGCGCGGAAGCGGAATCTACAAACCTGATTGAAACATCTCTCGTTTGTATGAAGGATAAAACAATTACTGCGCGTACCTTTCCGTTTTATAGTGATATAATAACTTACCGTTATGAGACGCGGATTCTGCAGAATCGCCGTTAAGGCGCATCATGAAGTAGGATAGACGGGAAGATCAACGTCTGATAATAAACCTCATTGTGCTCAAGGTGTATTTCCTGTAACAAGAATGCAACTGTTAATAAAGAGTCCTATGACACTGCATAATAAAATATTTGCTCAACAGATCGGCAATATTTTGTGTAGTAGAAAGGATGGACAATTTAGTCTTAAAGTTTTTCTTATTTTAGCTACATTTACGAAGTATGTCAACATAAGTAAAACCTGGTGATTTTAAAAGTAGAAAAGAAGAATTGCATGGTTTAATGAAATAAATGTGTATACTACTCTAAACATTATTATAGATTTTGCTTATACATATTTGTACTTATTACAAGTACTAATGCGGTTTTTTGTTTTGTTGGTAGATATTTATTTATGTTATTAGCAAGCATGTATTATTAATATTATGAAATGTAATTCTATTGTGTTTGTTAATTTGCATCTAAAGAGATATGAAGAAAGGTCCAATTCCTCTGGTATAATAAACAGAATTATGGGACTTTTACAAATAACGCGTACAATCAATTGGCAGGTAACCTCCGAACTTAATTAAAACACGCTACAAACAAAGGCTCTTTATGAAATTGTATTCATGCCCAAACCGTTTGCTAAAGCGTACTGTTTCAAGGTGAACTGTGCTAGACACACTCAGGATATTCTTATTCTTAAAACTGAAATGATTTTTTAAACTATATATCTATTCCCCATTCCGCAAAAATTTTTGTAATATACAGTTTGAAGTATACTGATCTATAGTAAAATAGATTCACCTCATCACCTATAATACTATAATACACCAATAGTGGTGTGTGTATAGATGCAACCAAGAGTTATTGAAAATGAAGGAATAGAGAAGAAAATCATAATTTCTGTTCGATATAGTCGATAAATATAAGCAATTTCAAAATTAAATATCGCAATTTGTACGCCCCTGAAATATCTGAAGTTTAGAGAATTTCATAGTATATTCTGGAAGATTTTATAGACGACTAGAGAATCCTCAAGTCTGGCAGATTGCTTAAACTGTCTCGCAGTGTGGAACGCAAAACTCGATGTTTCGAGAAGTTATAGAACATTCTAGAACATTCAGTGGAAGAAATAACTCCCAAGTGTGTCACGTTGCCAGAACTGTCTCGCGATGAGACGCTGGAAATCAACGTTTTGAGAAAGTTATCTCAAGGCTCTCATCTCCAGAATGTTCTACAGTCTTTTAAATATTCTAGAAAGTACTTCAGTGGTTCCGAAATATAAAAAATCACCTCTGAAGGGGTGAAATAGGGAATATTTTGTTAAAGTTGAATTATTTACGAAGTAGTTAACATTACATATTTAGGCTATTGTTTAGAAAATTAACTTGTTTTAAAATTCTACCCCTAAAATTGTCAAAAGGAGGATGAAAATTGTTATATGATTAATGAAATAATAATAATATGTAAACACCAATTTTTATATAGTCTTGGGTGAGAAAGGAATGCCAGACATTTTCATTATTCAAATACTTTCTTTGTGCAATACTTCTTTCATGGTAAAGTAGATAAAAGCGAAACGAATACACCTGTAATTCCTAAGCGGAATGCGAGACATTTCATTGATCAAATAGTTTCTTCGTGCGATACCAGTTTGATGATAAAATAGATAAAAACGAAACGAATTCGGTGTGAATACATCTGTAATGGGTTATGGTACAGGCGGCATAGCATGAGCATGCATTTTTCTTAATGCTTTTGATTTATTTGAATACGTAATGGAACCTATTATAGCGTTAGGTACCTATACATTTAAATACTGTTTATGCTATCTTCTGTAACTGGGTGATACATTAGCAACGTTCAATAAATTTGTATTATAACAATAATTTATTTACGTATTCTTTATTACTATTTCATACAAAGGAACGTAATTATGAATGCTACAATTATTATTTAACCTAGTTTCAAACTTGTTTGTAAATATAAAATAAATAAATATAATATAAAATTTTATATTTCTAAAACAGACTTTAAGTGTTTTAATTCCCTGTTCCTCAACGGTGCCCCCTCTTCTTCTTTGGTGAACATCCTTTCCTCCACGGCAGCCACCTCTCCATTCCGGGGGCCCATAGAATAAATTATTATTGCCTTTTGTATTTGTTTATAGTGTTATAGAGACATTTATGACAAAATTAGGAGCAGCCTCCTTAGTTTTAAAGACAATCTCTGCTCTTTGTGCAGTATAACAAAATAGAACTTCCAGTTTTAATAAACTCTTAAGATATTTCTAAATAGAAATAGTCATTACATTTACTTAAGCTCCCTGGAAACCAATTAATTTTATGTAACTAAAATGCATAGTTTACTTTAATAAAGTTGAAGCTAAAATAAACCCTGTAAGTATACAATACCTATAAGGTACGGTAAGTGATTGGTTTAGATTTTAATTACAGAGCTGATTTTATCTTAAAACCGTCCCATAGATTTTAAATTTACCAGTGTATGCAATCTTTATTTTATGCTATCACAAGAGAATGTTCGCATGTTAACCAGAGTGTGTAGTTTTTATACCACTCAGATGCTTTGGTTACTTCATTAACTTCAATGCAGTTAGTACCTTAACTACTTACTTTGAGATATTTTTTGTACTTATTACTGTGTTTACAAACCATCCATAGGAGATGCTATTTTGATGGCCCAAATTTCATAAAACAACAAGCTGTTTGGTTAATATATAGAATAATAGCTGGCATTGCCATTGTTAATTACACTGAATCGCATAACTTCAGTTCAGAACATATAATGCAATTTCAGTTTCAAATTCGACTTAATAACATTTTTAGCCGTTCAGCTGTATCAAAATGAAATCAAATTCGCAGAACTATTATGCCAGCTTACCGTGTGTTTAACTGTATCGACAAAATTACAACAGTAATGACGACTCAGAACTGTTACACCTTTAAAATCCAATTCCACACCACTCACACACTTGAGTAAAATTCGAATTAACACTAACACCTATCGCGTGTTTATCTGAGGATCAGCGGGTAACATGATTAAATAGTGTAATGCACGCTATAATCTAACTGCTATCGCATTCACCACTCCACTGTCTACATTAAGGTACCACACGCGGACATTTATTTTATAACTCACGTTGAGAGTATGTGAGTGCTTGAACTGTTTATGTAAAAGCATTCGCGGGCCTGCAACATTCCGTTTTAATGGGACATAAGTATGTAGCATGAAGAGAGCTCACGATCCAGGCAAGTTTAGCATTTGAAAAAAAATGTTCCTGAAATGGGTACCGGTAACGATGTGTATACGCTGGATTTATGGCATCCTGCTTATGCAGTGTTAAATACTGGCAATAACACTTACGGAAGCGTAATGTAAAGCTTCCGCTTCTTTTGAGTACTACATTATTGGTTCTACGTGATTATATTTATAATTCAAACCGTTCCATCTAGTGAAAATATAAAATGAGTTGATTTTATTTGCTCGGCTAAAATCTCTTATTTAACTATTGTTTAATGTGCAATAAACAGTCAAATATTTGTAATTATCTATTACAGAACTTTATACCACCTGATGGTTAAATGTAAGTGACCCTTTCTACTGGTTTCGTAAACCCAAAAAGCAGTTGCTCTGATGGTGATGGTATTGGTCGCTTATTTCTTAGTAACATTTGTACCACTTTATTGCCATTAAAATCTGATTTCCATTATACGAAAATCATATAACCCAAATTAAGCATGTTCAGAGGAGATTCACCAATTATTTTCTGTCCCAGATGAGCTCACCTATAAGTAAAAAAGTAAACATACTTATGATTAAGGATTTTGTTTAATTAATATTAAGTAATAAAATTAACATTTAATTAAGTTTGAAGTTTATTGTACTTGCAAGTTACACTGAACAGCCAAGTATAGGTAAGTCAGATTTTTAGGTACCTCAAAATTTACAGTCCAACAATCGCAACCTAGTTCCTTTTTTAAGAAAACTAGTTAGTTTGTATATGCGTGAACTACGTATTTCATGTTCTTATCTTCTCTAGCCGGCGTGGAATACCGATACTGCATCGATACAACCTACGGCATCATTATAACTTGTATCATTATATCACAGTGTATATGACAAATGACAWACTTCTGATCTAGAAATTMTTATAATTATATTGTACTTTAAATACCTATCAATCTTAGATTATGGAGACAGTAGTCACCATTTGCATTTTTTAAGTTTTTAAATTTTTGTTTAGTGTTATGAAAGTTGAAAAACATATATCAGCTTCGTGTTCAGTTGCATCAGTATCGATACATAGTCTTTAATATCCATATCGTACACAGCTTCACAGCTAGGGTTGCTAAAAAATGACTGAAATATTGATATTTTGTATCATCGATACTTTTGCCTGCCAGTACCGATACTGAAGGATACCACGTCAAAAAATTTCGATACATGGAATATTTCAAACTCAATGCATTTTAACGTAGTGGCACAAGGCACTACGCGACTGCGAAATTGCTATATCTGCTTCAACCCATAATACTTTATTACATTTTAAGAATAACGGCAGATTTCGTTTTTTTTTCTATTTTCGCAATGGTTTGTAAGTCAAAATTGAATTTGTACGCGAAAATGTACATACGTCTATGAAATAATGAAAAATTTGCAGGCGCATGGCAATTTATCAGCAAGTGAACTTGAATTTGACTTTTTACTTCAGTAGGTTTTTTACCTTAATGATTGCATTTGTTTTGGAAGTCCGTAACGCTGAGTGTGGTTCGGAGTTTGGGGCTTTTATTTTTAAAGAAAATGAATTATACTACCGATACATTGTTTTTATAAGTTGTTGAGATGATGCAGTTTAAGACATCACTTTCAAAATGAAGCTGTATAATCCACTTTTAAATTAACGAACACTAGCTCTCTGAAAGTGGCTAGGAAACATAAATCGGTAATGAAATAATCAAGTGACTGAAGGCGGAGATGTAAAACGTTTTGAAGAAAAAAAATAGTTTTCATGACTTTATAGAATATTCAGTAAAAAATAATGACAAAATTAAAATTGGGTAGGAACCTTACACTTTACAGCTAATTCTGTACTACGTCATTTGTTTTGGATCTATAATAAAGTTTAAGAGTGGTCTCCTAGTATGTGAAATAATTATTATAAAATGTAGGGCATAAAAAGGGCAACACTGATTATAAGACTAACTGTAAAAAAGCTCTATTTTCAAGCACTATGAAGATGACAGTTATAGTATAATATGAGGATAGAGAGTTTAAAAAATATCGATAGATTCCTTCTTTAAAAAGTGTTTAACCACTGATCACAGTTCCTCTACATGCACGATGGTGTAAAAATGAAAAAAAAATACACTCAAGCTTTACTGAAGGAGGCAATAAAAGTTCTTTTAAGAAAAAAACGAAACTTCACACCACACATCTCAAGTTCCACAAAGAAATTAGCTTTAATTGTTAAACTGTTCATAAGCCGTGTAATTATTAGCTTTTTTAATCATTTACGGAACCCATAACTATACAATACACAAGAATATACATAGGGTGGTAAACATTTGTTTCACCATATTTAGAAAATTTTATCTATAAGCTTAATTTTAATAGAAGCGTAATATTCTTGAAATAATATAATGGAAACAGGATTCGAGCCAGTGCTTTACCATAGGTACACCTCCTGCATCAGGTTTTACACCATGCTAAATTCTTGTATATTTTTAATACTACTATTAAGAAAAATACTATTTTCGTGATAAATAATTACCGAGAAAAGTAAATAGCAGGAAATCAAACAAACAAGCAATAGCTATAAAAAACATATCAACAACGCAATTCTAACGACACCAACGTTAATCGCACTTTTAATGGCGCATGAAGAAGCCTCACGACTCTGCTTATTTGCTATCGTAAAAAATATCATTTTCTCAAACGAGCGCGTTACGAGAATCATCACGGTAACGAGGAAACCCGTAGGTTAATAACACCAATTCGTGCATCCTGCCGAGGATTATCAGTGCCCGAGGCGGTGGGAATTGTTTAAAAAAAAGCGCGGTGCATGTACCTACATTAAATTAGAAAGTAATTCTCCGCTGCGGGTTAACGCTTTTAAATTACAATGGAGGTGCAAAAAGCTTTAACAAAAACTGGGAAACGACACAAAAAGCGGTGATTATCCGCCTGTTAGTTGGTAAAAGAATGCAGTTATACTACTTTAGGACCGAAAAATGAATGGAAACTGCAGAAGTTTTGATAATTTCGTGACAGACTATCCAACATATCCGTAAGCGCGTAAGCCTAACCGGACTGTGCCACAAATAACGTAACTCACAATTAAACTTCATTTTTCATTACAACGCAACTTTCACTCTTACATGCACCCAAACTTCTGTTCCAGAAATTATAAATTGGTGATCATATCTGAATTATAAAGGGCTTAAATCGATCTATTTGTATATACTTTTAGGAGTGTGCACGGTTCCGATGTACCTCCAGTACATTTTGTCGTTATTTGTGAAATGCCATATAATATAACAATTTGGTCTATAAGAAGAATGCCATCATAATCTTAAAAGATCTGAGCCATAAATTTCAGCTAAATTATCATGGTTATAGCTTCATCACTTGTGGCACTCGTTTTCAAATGTTTTTCTCCAAGTACACCCAGCTCCAAAAAGGTAGAATACATTCTCCGGGACGGCTTTACTTTGCATTAATTTTACCTGAATGATCCCACATTTGTGTTACAAGTATGCAAATTTTAAATTTGCATTAAATTTTGTTTACGGAATGAATATTCTGCCGCGAAAACGTTGAAGATGTTACAGAACGCCTTTGGTTTATATCGCAAAAATGTTTACAAGTGGTACAAAGAGTTTGAAGAAGGCAGATAAAGAAGTGAGGGCGAACAGCGTCCCCGACGATCATCAACGTCAGGTGATGAAAAACACATTAATCAAATCAAAGATCTTGTGCTCGAACTACGTCAATTAACAATAAAAGGCCTTGTTCGGTATATACCATTTTGAAATATGTGATACAATGATTTCTGACTATCAAGACGTCATTAAACACATCATTACTAGAGACAAGACTTGGATGTACGCCTAAAACCTGGAAACAGCCGGTCAATCGCGCGATTATCGTGCACAAGCTGTACCAAGACCGAAAAACCATACCAAAGTCACTCAAGATCAAGGTCATAAAAGCTGGAATTATGAACAGACAACTCTTGGTTTTTGAATCACGATAATGCACCGGCTCAAAGAACATTGACAATTCGAGATCATTTCGCCAGAAGATTAAACTGATATCCACTGTATTCGCCTGATTTAGCATCGAGTGATTCTTTAAAAGAGAAGATAATTTTTTGATTTGAAGGCTTCCACGGTTGTTGTCGATGACATGACGCTTCCCACGTTGCTTGTTTGGTCTTGACGTTTCGACACTCATGTCAGTGTCTTCCCCTGAGGTAGTATTTAAAACCAAAAAACGGGAGAAGATTTTAAAATTAGCAATACCAATCTATTACCAATTTATGAAGGATGTTTTATTTGTGTCTACCAAGGTTCCTAATAAAAGTCATTTCTTGTATTTGTACTTAGTTTTATTGGCGTAGGCTTTTAGTTGTAGGTGATTTTACAATTTTACAACGCCAATATGCATAGGGCGTAGGTTATACGCAAACCAACAATGTCTAAGAAGAATCTGCAGTCAAGGAGGGCCACATAAAAAAGGAAGTGAAATCCCATAAAACTCAATTCACGTAAAGGTTGTTCAAACGTTGCAACTTTATATGTGAGATGTAAAAGTTCTGTGAATGAGCGTCAGAATGAATAAAAACACTATTATTTGGCTAAAAATGATAAAATTTAACATCTAAACAGTTACAAAACTTTCCATGCCTTTGAAACGTTTTTGGTGAAATATTCATTATATTTAAATTGGCACTTCTGTGAAAAGCTTGCAAGAAATTAACCAGCTCAGAAGTTCTGCGTGAGATTGAAATCAATTCACGGTTGGTTGTTTTACTCACACTTAGATATCATTTTCTGCTGTTTTTGTAATAATTGTATAGCGATCATACACAGCGTTCATGTGATTTTACACAGGAGTTAAATTAAAGCTTTCTGAATAATAAACTACATATACCATCACACTACTTCGTCTTGCAGTTGGAATTGTGAGAGTAAGGTTACTTATCAGAAATTCACTATTAGTTGCATTAGTACCATCACTTTCTATATTTGGGCATTTAAGTGTTGTGTGACTTTCGCTCTGCGACATTCAGTGTTGCTTTCTAATGGAAAGAAGATGTAATTCCCTTTCATTGTATTATTTGAAGTGTCTTTAATTAATCATGTTAATTGCTATTGCAAATATTTAGTTTGACGGTTTTTTTGTGTCGTAAGAGCAGGATAGTGAAAAAGAGGATAACAGTTTACGCAAGGTCGATATTTCGACTTAATAATACTATAAAAAAGAATATACAACGGAAAGAGGAACTCCACTACAGGGTGATTCAGGGGAAAGTGACAATATTTTGTGAAATTTATACCCTTATACCCTACAGCGCTCAGTTTCAGAAATATAACCCTTAGAAGTTGTAATTAAACAACCACTTTTTGTGAAATGTCTAAGTAATCCGGAAATCATCTTAGCTATAGTAGGGCCTGATGACACATTTTCATTTTCTTACATTCACTGAGGGGTAGAAAACTTAAAGGTAATTACCTTTTTCTTCTCAATAACTTTTCACCCTTAGTAACTTCACATTTCTGACATAATTTTTGAAAACTCTGATTCTTCTTGCACAAAAAAGTTACTCCTGTATTTCGATAAGATTAACCGTTTTCGAGATAAACGACATTTTATTCAAACATGCTTAAACAGAAATGGTATATTCGAATTACATCAGCAAGGCTATGACAAATGAAACAAAGGATATTACTATCACAATTAAGTAAAATTTATTAAGATTCCAGTTTACAGTCAATCATGCCTAGTGTGCTTACGCACGCTGAATACTTGTTGATGTGATTCAAATATCCCATTTCAGTTTAAGCATGTTCAAATAAAATGTCGTTTATGTTGAAAATTGTTAATTTTATTGATGTACAAAAAGAGTAACTTTTTTGTGCAAGAAGAACGATAGATTTCAAAAATTAGGTCAGAACCGTGAAACTAGCAAGGGATGAAAAGTTATTGAGATAAGGGTGACTACCCTTAAAGTTTATACCCCTTAGTAAATGTAAGAAAATGAAAATGTGTCTGAAATCAGGTCTTTCTATGGCTAAGATGATTTCAGGAATTTCAAATTTGAATATTTCTAGATTACTTAGATATTTCAGAAAAATTGTTGTTTAATTACAATTTCTAAGGGTTGTATCTCTAAAACGAAGCGCTTTAGGGTATACGTCGACGTGAGTGTTTTTGTTCAGAATAGTGAATACTACCATTTCCTAAAATATTGCCACTTTCTCCTGAATCATCCTATATATTTTAGTAAAAACGTTTTCTCCAAAAGTTAACTTACAATAACTTCTCTTTCTGGGTTGTAAAGTACTTCAGACATATTCTTACCGCTACTATATTTAGCTCTGATCGCACAACAAAGAACAAATTACCCCGCTTCCTCCATTATGATTTCCAAACTGGGGGAAACGCATCATCTCAAAAGGAATCGTCCGAATAAACCGGTTTGTAAAAAATCAAAACGCCGTATATGTAGACCACATAGTCTCGAACCCGTGCAAAATTTATTACCAAGATCTTCGAGTAGGATCAACTTGCATCCGTAGGTCGATACTGCAAATTTGGTGGAACGTTTCAAATGCAAAATAACGCCCTCCATTGTCCTGTCGTAGGCTACTTGAGAAAAGTCCGTATGGTAGCTACTTCCGTGGCATCGTGTAGCTTGGTGCACAATAGACAAAGGAATTCTTCACATCCGCTGGTTAGATCTGAGGTCACTGGATTATTGTTAGTTCTCACGAGTGTCTCGACTGTGCAATGATAATAAGGGAAATTGGGTAAATTCCGTTGCATTTACAGGACCTTGTTTAGTGATATTCTACGGCCAAAAATACAGGAAGACTTATATTCCGGATATCAATTTGATTTTATTTACACAGCCTAATTATGTATATATAGACTATACTTTTCATAATTTGATATAAAATGATATTCGTATTGGAGGTACAGGACGTGCCTAAAAAACTAAAAAGCTGTATTCATAAACATTTGGTGCTTCAACTACTTGCATGTTTGTCAACGTATAAGTGTTATAATTTTTGCTTAATAATGTAGTAGTAAACAAACGTCAGTAACAATGTGTTACTGTTGCCTACTATTGTGAGTTATCATCATTCAGATAAGATAAATGAGATTTGTGATGGTTGTAAAAAATGTATAGATAAGTTCTGATACACTAATACAATACATAATCACACTTCCTGAAAATGGTAATCTATACTTACTAAATACACTCAAGGTCCACAAATTTTACATGGATGTAATAATACAACATTCAAGTGACGTCGGTTTGCCAGTATAAATACTTCTAACAAACAGTTTCGAACAAGATATGCAATACAAATGTCTATACGTACTATATTGTTTATTTTTTCACTAACAGTATCACAAGGTACCAACTAAGGAACTAACGAAAAAATATACGAAATATGCCGTTGGAACCTTAAGTAATACTTATTTTATTTGGTAGCATCATCGCCCAGAGTTATATCCACGAAGTACTGGAATTAGAAGTTTAGTCTACTTTGGAACCATCTCCAATCCATATTTTCACCAAAACAATGCACTGCCACATATAGCCAGAATTACTTTGGAGTACTTTGAACAAATAATAATAATAATAATAATAATGAGACCTCAGGGGGAAATCGATTAACTGATTGAGTCGATGACCAGATCAGACAACGCAGAGGAAGCTCCACCATTTTTTTTAAGTTCCTACTGTCCGATTCTTATTTATTCTTTATGATTTGCTTTCTTTAGCCTAATTAATATGTACACCAAAGTTTAATAAATTAGAACAATTAATTTTGGGCTGTTGTAATTTCTGTGTCAACCAGTATGTTTGCGCTGTATGGAGCAAGTAATTCAAATCAGCTCAGGAAAAAATTCTTAMCTACATCAAGAAAGTACACACTTATATATATTGCATTTGAATGTCGAGCTAAGACATKAATATAGACTCAACAAATACACTTTAAYTTTTATATACTAGACAATACTTGTCTACCATATAATTACTGTTCATTATTTCCATAAGTATTGTTGTAATTGTATTACTGAGTACTATTTAAAGCTACTTATCCTTTCTTGAATTCTGCAACTGATTGATTTTTAATTTACGACAACCTGAAATATATAGAACATGGGAATATAACGTATTGTTTGCGACATGTGATGTACTATAGCGCTGTTATACGGGTTTAGAAAGACAAAACCTTGATCAAATTCTGCACCCAAAAAAAACTCTCGTTTCATAAGAAGGATCCAAACTGTTTATTACCTATCACTTTGCGATATGAGTTCCTAAACAAACAGAAACCGATTGCCTATGGGGCAATGTACAAACCGTTAAGCCTTTTGGAAGCTCACCAAAAATGTGTCGCATCATATCCTGTGTAAACACTGTTAGTCATCGTTTATTCCTGACGTTCCTGGAAAATGCGGGGAATTTTTTTAATTTTTTTTTGTGAAAGTTCCAAAAAACTAGTGGGAGCAGAACATTTCGAATATTTTCAAACTAAGTGCGCCAAGATCAAAGCAATAATTGGAAAGGGTTATTAGGCGAATAAATTTTGTTTACATGATATACAACCTTCAGTGATTGCACATAAAAATGACTTCTGGAAAATTTATCTTTCGATACGATTTTAGAAAATTAATAACTGTACCCAAGCGTTTTGAAAAAATCACGATAATGAATCTTTTAAAGAATTCAGAATTGAGAAAAATAAAACTTTCTTTTCAAATACATACAGTGATATTTTCTAGGCTAAGAAATTTTTCGTAATCTTTAAAAAACAAATTTTATGTATACGAATATGAGTAATACGTATACGAACAGATTACTCTCACATTGCATATTCAATAAATAGTAAAGGAAATAACAAAAAAGGCAAATTACTCGACCAGTGCAAAATAGTTGGGCCTAGAATCAGTTGTCTACAAATAAGGTTGATTGTAGCAATTGTCTCAAGCGCCATTGACATATAAGTCAAAGCAACATATCGTTGATAATTTTGCAGGTGCGTTTCTATTTTTACCACGACATCTGTTTTTGTGGAAAACCGAATTGCAAAGACCTGATGAAGAAATCTTCGGATCCCATACGTATATTTTAAAAAATTGCAATAAAGTCGTTCAATATAATCCCCTTTCATATCCAAAATACGTTGCCATCGCTTATGTAATATAATGTCGTTAAATACGCCATTTTTTATGATCTTTCAGCATTGGAACGCATACGATGTTGCAGGGCTTTTATCATTCCTAGTCAATAAATCAGACTTCACTAAATTCTCCTTTCTATTGGAGGAACAGAACGTAATCTGGAGAACTCATGTCAGGGCTGCACGGGGGATATGAGAGAATTTCACAGCAGTTCTTCTCGAAAACTCCTTTGACTGACACTGCTTTATGCAATCAAGCGTTATCGTGGAAAATAATAATAAAATGTCCCGTCAAAAGAATGGACTCTAGGAATAGCATCTGATCATACTATGTTACAAGTTACCGGCCTATGTGTGCTTCATCAGATTATGAATAATTAAATTTTTCCGTCACCAAGATCTGCTAAAAGGGCTTGAACTTGAATGTTTCACACTATAATTCATCTGCTTCTCTTTATTTTAAGATTTATACTTATCGCAAAGTGGTAATTAATTAAAACTAGCCAGTAAGAACTAATGTACGGCCAATTCTGTTTTGCAACGCTACATTAAACAAGTATTATGTATGTTATCAAAGGCTAAAAATCTAGTGTCTCAAACGCAATGTCTGAAGAAACTAAAATACACTCGTAGTAAACGAAGAGCGTAAAATTGAGAAATATCCAGCACTAACGGTATCTTGAATTCAAATGCCGAAACGGTCCATCCCTTGTCGCTCACAGCGCCATTAATTACTTAAACATTATTTAGCAAAAACGTCAGAACAAAACGCCACCGTCATGTCACGCACGGTTGATCAATTGAATGGCTCGGAATCACTCTTACAAGTAGTCTGGGTTGCCATGACCACCTCCCGGCCGTGAAAATATTAATAAACGGTTCGTGTCAGAAACCTCAATTGCTTATTGGTAAAGCCACCGGGAAAAATGTATACGCGGTGGCCTCTAAAGCGTGGATAAAGCAGAGTGCTCCTTTCTGTAGATTTTTTAAACTACATAGATATACTCATCTACAATGGGCTGTAAGGTGTCTAGTATAGACAAAATCAGGTATAGCTGCCACTGTTACGAGTACAATTACAATGACTGCAAGCTTTCAAAAATTGTAAGTTAAACGCTGATGAAAACCGCGACATTTATTTTTAAGGCGGTTCTTCGAAGAACACGCAAATTTTAGGATCAAGTTTTGGTCAGCTTCATGCATCCGCTGTTATTATATATACTCTTATGAAAATCATTAATACATTCCACAGTACTGTTAATTTCATGCGACTATGGTCGACTTTTATACATTTATGAAAGAAAAAAATTTTCATTCAAAGATAAGAGATCTCGCATTTGCGCTTTATCCATAATAGATACATACATATACTTATTTATTCTGGATAAGAGTATTGAAGAAAACCGCAGAAAACTCCAATCAGATCTCTATTGTCTTAAGCCACTCTTTAACACCTTCATCAACACGATGGATAGACGCAAAACCACCAAACCATGCTGTAAGGGGGCATCTGTTGACCATATGTCCGATTGTTTGGAGGGGATCTTCACATTCACAAGAAGGGTTGATAGATGAATCCCATTTATTAAGAAATAACTTGCATTTCCCATGACCAGTGCGAAGGCGATTCAGAGTGACCCAAGACCTTCTTGGGAGGTCAGTTCCTGCTACCTCTTCCGTAGGATCGTCTATCGATTAGTGGCAATGCAGTATTTAACTGAGTGTCAATTTTTCCTGTGTGATGACTGTTTTTCCAAACAGGACAGTAGTACTCAGCAGTGCTATAAAGCAAGGCAGTTGCAGAAGTACAGAATACATTTGCATTTGCACCCCAACTTGTACCAGCAAGCTTATGCAGGATGTTATTTCTAGTCTGTAATTTTTTACTGACGTTTTCTAGATGTTTCTTGTACGTTAGAGACGTATCTAGGGTCACTCCAAGGTATTTTGGCGAGAAGTTATGTTTAAGAATTATGTTACTTGACATAACTTGAAGCTGTTATTAAAAATCTGGGATGTGTTGTAACGGTTTAACGGAAAACTATTTTTCGGGACCTTTTCCAAACACGCAAATTCTTATGGGACTAGACTGCATAAGCATTTCACATTTTCTATGAAAATTTGTTTCATACACAAAATCACGGTTTAGGTACGAAAAGCTTTCAGCCAAATACATACCGAGAACCTCTAAAGCTAATTTGTAATCATCGTTTTGAATAGAGACCGTTCTGGTCTAGAGACTATCAAATAATCAACATAAAGACGATCCAAATTCTAAGGAATTCATATTGATAAATGTCTTTACTAAGGCAAACATGCAATAATTCTGATCGATTATTTGTAATAGGGTAGAAATGTCAGCGAAATATGTTATATTCCTTAACTAAACTACCCACGCAACAAAATTGGGGAAAACACTTCGGAAAGCTTGCTAAATGTGTGCTCTTTTTAAGGTAATGTTTACGCTCATAAGTACAGAGTTATTGTCGTTGGCAGAAATTGATGAAGTGCGTTTAACACTGACCTCTGGATTAAACACTATCTGATGATTTCAGAGCAAAAAGATTTCCAAAAAATGACGTCATATTGAGGAGTAATTTGCAGACTAAGACAAAGAATTCTTGAAAAAGCCTCAAATTATTCCTATTAATGTGTTATAGTTGTAAAATGGGAAGTTGTTAAGTAAGTATTATGGTACACTAATCAATTAATGGCGGAGAAGATCCTCTGGTCGGTACCATAAAGGAATTATTGTAGTGTTCATTTATGTAAATTCATACTTGAGTATTCTACACAGTTCATTTGACAACAAAGTGTGTAAAAATTGGCAGCAGTTGTCTTCGTACCAGAGAACTTGATACACTCTGCGAGATGGAAAAGAAAAAAATGACTCTAATGACTCAATTAGAGTGAAGTAGTGGAGTTTTAACGTGGACAAAATTATCTACAAAAAAGAATACAACAAGAGAATTCTAAGATTATGTTTTAACAAACGAGCATTAGAAATTGCGAGCATTATACGAATACTTAATCCAAACATTAAAATCAAGGAAAAGCAAGACGTATCTTCAGTAATTCAATAAGGAATTGGGCGTATCAGGAGCATATTGAAGATGAGCAATGTTTTGCAAGTGTTATGAAATTATGATATATAATTTTAACAATTATATTGGGCTTATTTTTCTAATCTTTCAGCAAATGTACTTTGGTTGTCTGTCCACTATGTCAAAATATGACTAGAAATGTATTCCATAAATATTTGATTGTACCACTGCAGATATATCTCACTAATTATATCGGCAAAGTTCTAATCAAAGGCATTTCTAGATTACTTTCTGCACCCAAGAGCGGACCAAATTACAGATGCTTATCTATGAAAGCTTTAAGATCAATAACAAAATGTCATACCAGTTCAACTCGTAAATAAAATAAAAATTCGGCACTCCCTTAAGTTATTACGTATGTTAATACTGACATTCATTAATAGTGTGCTTTGTTTAACAGTTGAATTGTTGCTCATTAGACGCACTGTATATATGTAGGCCTGCAAAAATGGAAATAATTGGGTCAAGTGTTCAATGACCAATATGGCGAATATGTTGGCCTTTTTGACGACGTATAAGGCACTAGCAAGGTAGTGAGTCATGCTATAAATTATAATTGTTCTGCTTGTTGTCTGGGACGCAGAAATTAATTTTGCCAGCACCGGTTTTTCATTGGTGTTTCATTAATTCAATAGTATAATTTGTGTTACCACCGATTATACTAAGAAAAAGGTGTATTTTTTTAAGTATTACTCACATTTAATCTTGGTAAAATTTTATAAAAATGAACGCTTGAATACTACGTTCTTCAATACCTAATACACGATAAAAGTATAGTTATTTAATTTTTGTTTATTATGTAAACATCATACCTTCCAAAGAAACTGCTCGTAGGTACACCTTTTTATCTAAACATTATTTTATACTGCCAAGCACAATTTTATTACAAGAAAGACCACACAGAAGTGACTTTTAATGGGTTTATGTCGAGTCATTACGCTACACTTCAAAATCTAGTTTTTGTGGTTACCAGCATCGAACGAAAATGAATCGGTTTATTAAGAAAAAAAACATGAATTTTTGAACAGACGTGAAGACGTTTTTATAAGAAAATTACGTAGCAAATAATAGAATGTTACCTGATTCATTCATTCATCGCAAGCAGCACAGCTATTAAGCGTGTAACATTGGTGCAGTAAGCGGAATAAGTCACGTTTCAGAAGATTATCCTTACTAAAAATAACGTTATACTAGGAAACATAATATAAATAGTTTGGTCAAAATATTTGTATTAATTTATTTACTTATGGAACAAAATTTCTATACAACATAAATAAAAACAATCTACTTTTATGTAACAATACTTTATAAATATGTAAAGACCAAACAATGTCCCCTTTCACTAGCACATATTCCACAATCATAAAAATAAAAAAATTGTTTTAGTTTATTTATTTATTTATTTTGTATGAAAACCACTTCGATTATATTATATTATATTCGATAATCGCGTGTAGTTTTAAATCGGTCAATCGGGGACATATGTATACCGGTTCGCTACAAAGTATGGAACCAGCATGATATTTCAGGTTCTGTTTGACCGATTTTTCTGAAATTGTGCATGGACGTATAGGTAATTCAAATGCATTTTCTGGATTTTTTCAACTCCGTGTCAGCTCTCGTTTTCGAAATATGAGCGCAAGTGGTTTTTTTTTTAATGGGGAGGGGGTCAAAAGGCACGCTTACAATCGTTAACTGAACATGATCGCATTGAAATTTTGATGATGATTGGTTCTGGAGATAGAAGGCGAAGTTATTCGGAAGTAGTTACACTCTACAATGCAATTTATGAAGATCGTAAACCAATAGCCAGATCAAAAGTTATTAAAATATTGCAACGTTTTGAGGAAACCGGCGTGTTAAAATCGTCAAAAACCAGGACGTCCAAAGGTACGAGTAAGGAAAGTAGCTTGAATGAAGATAGAAACATTTTAAATCGGATTATGTTTTCTGATGAAGCGATTTTTTGCCTCCTTAGTAATGTGAATAGACATAATTGCAGACATTGGTCGGACACAAATCGACATTGGATGGAACAAGTCCACACATAACACCCTCAGAAAGTGTGGTGTGGTATTATCGGTGAGCACATTATTGGGCCTTTTTTCATCGATGGAAATTTGAATGCGGTCAAGCATTTACAGCTCTGGCGCGAACACATTATACCAGAACTTATTCGCCTGTTCCCTAATCGTGAAAATGCTGCGCGTCTTCTGAACAGATATGGTTTTAGCAAGATGTGCACCATCCCCGTTCGTGGATATTTGAATGCGATATTTCCAGAGAGATGGATTGGTAGGCGCGGAGCGATATAATGCCCAGCACGTTCCCCTGATCTGACGTCGCTTGATTTTTTCCTGTGTGGTTATCTGAAAAATCGTATTTATGCTGATCGGCCACATAATGCAGAAGATTTAAAAGGACGAATCAGGGCAGAAATTCAGAACTTACGCCCAAGTATGCTACAAAGAACATTAGAAAAGTTTTACTCAAGGCTGCACTACTGCCAGGAAGTAAGTGGGGAACATTTTGAGCATCTTCTGTAATGTAAATCTGAAAAATACTGCATTTTTCACGGAATTATGTTTTTCTTTTTTATTTTTAGGATTCCCGATTCACAATAAATTGATCAAACTAGACGAAGATTATCACCAGTCATGAAAAATGGGAATACCTGGCTTTTTGTCTATTTTAGCGATAATTGTTTTCATTATTTTCGTTCTTTGTCAGGCTCAATTATTGTATTTATACTTTTCTCAACTCAGAAGTAATAAATTGTACACGTGTGATACATTTTTGGAATCAGGAAAAAATATCCTTTTCAATGATGCGCCTTTTGACCCCCTTCCCATTTAAAAAAAAATGCAACTTGCGCCCATATCTCGGAAACGAGGGCTGACATGGAGTTGAAAAAATTCCAGAAAATGCATTTTAATTACCCACAGGTCCATGTACAATTTCAGAAAAATCGGTCGAACAGAACCTGAAATATCTTGCTGGTTCCATACTTCGTAGCGACCCTGTAGGTATTTGAAATAAGAATATTGAAAAGTTAAAAGGATCATATATATATTGAACAAACTAGGATAATTTTAAGGTTAGAATTAAGGAACACCTTAATCAGTATGAAAGGTTCAAAAACAACAAATTGCGTTCTGGCCAAACATTTATTGCTCAATAGGTAGCTTGTCACTTTGCATAATGTCAATGTTGTGCATTTATTAGCAGGTCTCAAAAATTTACTTTAAAAAAAATTAGATATAAAAATTTCATAATAACAAGCGTCACAGTTTTCAATCAAATCCAACATTTTAACTTCTCCAAAATCAAACAATTATATTTACAAATTTAGTTTTGAGTGTTGGTTGTTAGTTGGTTGATGTCTTCTGCTACTGCAAGTGTTAAAAAACTACGCACGTGACAATAGTCACTGTACTGTCGCTTTGGTATTTTAAATTTCCAAGTGGGCGGTTAACCAATCGACCAACTGTCCTTATTGCTTATTATAATAGTCACGGTGGCACATAATGCTTTGGTCCCATTCCGTAAGCTTTCTCGTCGTGATTGCCTCAAAATTGCATACAATTACAGTAGCGACTTCCGTGTTCATCGGTCACTTTCCAACAAAGACTTTTTGAAACAAAAGAACAAGTACAAGATTCCATCTGGACATTAACGGCCTACTCTGCACCTGCTGCTATGCTGGGCAGCCAAGCAAGAACGTTTAATTTCCTGTGGGGTTGCGAACAAAAACAGCAGGTGTATTGCGGAAAGGGTAGGACGAATTTCCTCTAGGGTTCTAAAACGGAATGCAAGGATTTGGGTTATTTGAGAAGCTAACACCAGGTTATTTTGTCTGATCACGAATAAAGCCACTGCTAAAGATGGTTTAAACCTTTAGGTCAATACTTTTAAGGATGGGATCGGCAGCCGGTACAATTTTGCTAAATAATAAAATAATGTTAGCGTATAAGCCTTACGGCGTTGTATACAATATTTTAAATTCAAAAGTACTCTAAATACTTTAATTTTTTCGCATGCGATTATTACGTAAATAAAAGCTACAACTAGTTAATTCAACCGTGTTTCGATAGTTTATTAAGGCTTCTTCAAAAACATTGAATAATGTAACTCCTCTTACATGTGTATTATTATTATTATTATAAAAGTTGATTGATTGAGTGGTTATGCCAGCGTACGGTCAGCATTTCTGCCACTCCCGGATATACCGTCGGGCCGGCCGACTACGCTGGGTTGGAGAGGTACATGCTGATTGCTAGTAGTGCGACTGCCTAACGCATGTTAAGGGAATATAAGGACTGAATGGGAAGGTTATATAGGTAACATTCATTTTCTTTGAATGTTTTCTTGGTGCTGTTGACATCATTGATCCATTTCAGAGTCGCTTGATTAATTTCTTGTACCTTGTGATTTCTGTTCTAGCCATTATTTTTAATTTTTCCCTGGTTTCTGAATTATCTTCTGTATAGTTGTTTTTCGTGTAAGGCACGGTCTTCCTCTTTTTTTTTGGTCTCCGCTTAGCTACCAAGTCTTCCGTGGGGTTTGCCTCTTTCCTTTAGATGTGTCCCTAGTATTTTATGTGTTTGATGTCGGTTTGGCTCGGCTGCATTGTTCTTCTTGTTGGAGGTAGTTTAAGAGTGCTGAGATACTGTGGACATTTTCCATTGAGGTTTACGTTGTTCGTAGTTCTTGAACAGTTTTTTCCAAGCACCTTCTGAGCTTCGAGGGTAGTTTCCGTCTTCCAGGATTTTATGTACCACTATTGTGTAATTTCTTGTATACACTTAACTATATACATGGAACATCACTATAGCGACCCTAACAATGATAATAGTAACGCAAACATGTATATAACACTAGGACACAATGTGAATTAAACTCTTACAATTTTATGCAGTTTCTGTATCTTGTTTAGGTTTCTCTTTCATAGTGATGTTGAAGTTTCCTTGTGCGATTTCATCTATGTTTGTCCGATCGCTTGCTGGAGTTCTAGATGGGGTGTCTAGGGGATTATTCTTGAATGTGTGCATTTTTTATATATTATAGATAACAGATTATTTACGGCCGTGGGCTTATTTCCACGGCTTCCTGGTCTCAAAACTATCACACTATCGCAGTGGTTCCTTTTACTCCTTCTTTGTGGTGTTGCCTCTAAGATTTGTTCTCTCCAACAAGTCTTTTTGTTTCAAGTCGTTTATGAGCGCTGGGATTTTTCTGAGTTGTATTTTGATCGTAGACCTTGTACAGCTTCTTCCAAGCTACTGCCTAACTTCCACATGTTTATTATTATTTTTATATTTTTATAAAAGTTGTCAGAAAATTCCTTTTATATACTTTTGGAAGCGCCAAGACGCATAAGAAAACATGAAAAAGCAATATAAGATACACTAAACGTTTCGTAAAGCCCTTAGTAGACGACACTAATAAAGTTTCTGTTATTCACAACAAATTCTGGAAATGACCATCATCCATGTCAATATGTAGAAACATTCGAGAATTTTCGATTTGTTCCCATTTTTTTCAAGCTGGTTCGGTGGAGTAGAAGGACCAGCAACACCATTAAACAAATAAAGCAGTTTATTTTGTAAAAAGACTGCAGAATTAAGACGGTTCGAGCATAAAAGGCGACCATTTGTCTGAAAACGTCCTAAAAGGCCGCGTAAGAATTTTTCTGTGTAAATATCACAGTCAGGAAATTCACACATAATAACAACCTGCACATCTAACTCCAGCTCCTTCTATAAACAAATTTTATCAAGAAATTTTCGTTCTAGGCCAAATTCCTTACGCATCCACTAAAAATAATCAAGTCTGTGTTCGAAATTGTGTTTTCTTTTTAGTCAGTATCTTCTTGACATGAAGTTTAATTTTTGAATATAAAATATCAAAGAAGAAAAAAAAACGTATTTTAATTGCAAAACAAGTTCAACTTGCGTACCTGAATTTATTATTTACAACAAAATGATATTTTGGGTATAATCATCTTCAAAGGATCTTGCTGCCCTAAAGAAACGTTTGCGTATTGATAATGACCCTGAAGAAATTAAAAATACAACCCAAAATATATTTGCAGAGGTAAAATTGATAATTATTCATCGTCTCAAAAAAATATAAAACGCAGAGCAGTATAAATTCGTAAATTTTGATATAAACTTCAGTCATTTGCTTTAAGTAAATTCGGTATTGTAAAACAAATTAATGTAATAAATGCTCCAAATGTCGCCCTCCGCTGTTTTCACAAGCTTGAATTTGTACCCAAAATGATTTTAACATGCATTAACATTTCTGGAGTGATAGATCTACATGCATGTTCTACACTTTCAATTGATTTTTGGTATACTTGCTCTTTTACCATTCCCCACAGAAAAAAATCCAAAGGAGTTAGGTCCGGGCTTCTCGGTGTCCAAAGATCATCATCATCATCCATCGGTTAGGCAAAGCTAAATCACGATGATTTCGCATTATTCTATGATAATGCGCAGGTGCCCCATATTGTTGGAACCATAGATCTTGTCTTACTTGTAAATTTACATTTTGGAGAAGTACCGGTAAAATGTTTCTTAAAAAATTTAGATAAGTATTGCCGTTAAAACTATCGCGTAAAAAATAAGGCCCAACAATTTGATTCCCCAATATTCCGCACCAGACATTCGTCGAGCAGATAGTTTGAAAATGTCCTTCTCGAATCCAACGTGGATTTTCTTGCGCATAATAATGCATGTTATGTTTGTTAACTCCACCATTATTAGAAAATCTTGCTTCATTTGAGAAGCAAATGTTGTCATAAAATCTCACATTCAAATATTGTCCCGAAAAAAGTTACAAAAAGCCAGTCTTTTAGGATAATCTGTCTCCTTTAAGGCCTGAACCAATTGCAAGTGATACGGATGAAATTGATTGCCTTTAATTATTCGGTGTACTGAAGACAGACTAATACCGGTTGCTCTTGAGACTACCCTTTGACTAATATGAGGATATTCGTCAGTCATTTCCAATACTCTAATTTCATTGTCAGGGCCTGTTGCTGTTCTTTCTCTTGGCTTTTTCAGTGGTGGCCAGTTTGTCGTTAAAATTAATTCAAGTCTCTTGAAGATTGTATCGGTAGGAGCTCTTACATTTGGAAAACGTTGCCTGTATAAACGGGCAGCAGCGGAAGCATTTTTCTTGCATTCGCCATAAATCAAAATCATGTCTGTTTTTTAACATTTGAATACATTTTGACTTTTAATAAATACAGTAACAGTAACCATAGCGCATAGCCGTCATGGATTCCCAATTTATTTTTAAAATAATACCATTATGTAAAATAACCACATTGGCTATGAGAATGTATTTTGGGTTGCATTTTTAATTTCGTCAGGGTCATCATCATTCGTGAAACATCCTGTATAACTTTTTCTTCATATTCTTATAAGATCACATATAACAGAATACTGCTTACCTACGCACTAAATGTATTTTTTATGAATATTATGTTAAAGAAAAAGAATTGAATACTAACTTCCCTTTTCACACAATGCGTCTCGCTGTATAGCATTCATTATTATTAGAAACTGAAAGAATTCTCACGCAGTGTGGCATTTAACATGATTAGTAGCCTTTAAACCTTCCAGTATGTTAATATCATGGCGCTAATTCACGAATATTTTTATATAAAGCCGTACAAATTCCTATCGGGCAAACTATTTAGCATAAATCAAAGTGATTGACCGTATAATATATTTACAGTCGGTGGGTATAGCTGATTAAAATATGCATACGCCCACTAGAAAGTTCGTTACGAATTCGTTTAATAGCTGCACTTCACGTTCTTTAGTTAGTTCCGGTGAACGGTTTAGTTTTTTATGCTAATATTTGATGACATGAAAGTAAACTCCTCTTATCAGTTCAAGCTATGCACTATTTCACTTTCACGGTGGTTAGGTAATATTTTTGTTTTGAGAAGCAATTATCTATAATAGAGCGTTTAATAGATTGCTCACAACGTTTTAAGTTTTTACGTGCAACGAAGTATTGGCATTCCAGTTCAGCTCAGCAACAAACGTAAAACGAGCAAGTCTTTTCAAATGTACTTTCAAGGATACACTCGTTCCACTGAAGTGTCAATATAAATAGTTTCTTAGTGACATTTGTTCGGAAAGTTTTATTTGATTTAACGAGTGGATTAAGTGTTGTTGGTCTATAAATGTTATAACTTCTTCCTAAAGGATATTTTATATATTCATTTGAGGAATCCCCTGAATATTCTGGTAACAGGTTGATTATCGGTTGTTCTTTTACAAAGTAATAAACTTATGTTTTTTAACCCGTCTATTAAGCGGTAACTCGATGACTTTAATAGGTCTTGCATAATGTATAGGAAACTGTTGAAAAGCACGAACAACTGTGCAATGAATATCAAATGAAATGTACTCTGTCTATAGGAAATAAACTAGTGGAATTTGCGCAGAAATTAAAACCTAGTTAGTTGCTGGTTTATATATTTACCATTTGTTGTGTCAATCGACTACCAGATGGTGTTGCGGTTACTCAAAGTCCAAGTGTTATATGCGGTCTATGGTAGCAGTCGCAAACCCAAATAAATCGAATCAGATGTTATCTTTTAAGACTTACTGAAACGCAAGCATAGCTATCACCATTAAAAATGTGGACAACGATAGGAATTAACTTAGATACATATGGATACATATATGCAAAAATTAGGTAACGATGCCATCTATTAGTAAAAAACGAGCCACTAGCAGCCGTAATGGAAACTACTTCTAGCACGAAGTCAGTCACCTGTAAACTGTCAAGTGGGTATGCACCTGCACGTTCCTTCTCTCTTTACATACGTCAATTTGTTCCTATTCTGCAAACATTATTACTTTTCCACGTAATGAATAACTATCTTAACTTCATATTTTGGCTTTATCTTATTGCTTTAGTTGTATATCACCATGTTTGATCTCGTGTCTTGACAAGAAGCACATACTGATGGTCGTACTGGAACGACTAACACAACTCTTTTAGTTTTGAATCTTGAGACTCAGAGTGGAATCGAATTTGAATTAAAAAATATATCTATTCTTCCTCTTTCTACATCAAATCTCTACATGGGTAGAAGGTTCTGCACGGTAATGATGATAATTCAACTTGAGTGTACAAATTTTTTTAAATCAAAGATGTACAGTGAATTATTTATCTACTTACCATTCTAGAACGGTAAGAAATTACTTTGTAACCAATAAACGCATCCTACTGTTGTATGAGCAAAAAAGTACGAGTAGGTATATAACAGCATTACTAAATAAAAGAGATATGTATCATCAAGTAAGACATCCTTGACTGCATGACAATGTACGAGAGTATTGTGTAACGGCTTAAACTAATTCCCAGCTGTGTTATGGTACGCAATTCAAGAATCAGATTCGTAGTCTTATATACATATATGTAGCTAGGTTTGATTCATTCTGGTGTGATAATCAAGTAAGTAGGAATGTCGAATGCTGGTACGACTATTTTTTATTTTACTTATTCTACATTGTGGTAGACTACAAATTTTGCGGTTTTCAAAAAGTGTATTGAAAGATAATGATGCTTTTTTCGAAAATACAAAAATACCCTTGAGATACTTTGCAAATAACTTACAGGTACATTTGGAAAGTGAAATTTTCTGGTCAGGTATATAATAGTAGTCATTTAACTCGGCAAATGGCATCCTTCCCAGAAGTACCTAATTGAACATTTGCTCATTGCAGGTAGAAATCGATGAAGCTGATTGTCCGCAAGTTCTACAAAAACGAGACTTTCTTGTCCTCTTTCCCCATCCTCAGATTTATTGTTTCATTCTCCTTTCGTAACGGCCGCTTTAGTTGGCTGAAAAAACTCTAATTCTTGCAAAATGTTAGAACAATCGCGAAGCGGGAGCATATGCGAATTACCGCCGCCGCCGTTGAGTAATAAGAGCGCTCCGCTTTAAGTGCATTATAAAATTATGAGCAATTTTACGGGCAGATTAACTCGTGGCGTGAATGTGGAGCGGGTAGAGTATTAATTAGATAATTGTTACATCACTACTTACTTATGAATGGGTTGCTTAACGCGGTTGCCGGTAAAGACCGCCCGTATTATTCATACACAGAGAAATTCCGGCGGTGTTTGCTTTCCATTTCGAAACAGTTTTAGAGTGTAATTGCAGTCAAATATGCGTCTGGATAATTTATGAAGTATGTGGCGAATGCTTGTTCTTTCGGCGAACTGGTTTTCCTGGACGTTTAGAAAGGCTATCTATCGAAATGTTCTCTTGGAAAATGTCAAGAACGAGCAACAGCGTGATCTTAGATAACCTGATGCTACAACTAACATTTTGAAAGAGAGATCTAGAGATCTGAACGATGCGCTCATTTTTTATCAGGTACACGGGGAGAAAGATTAGTGAAAGATGACATGAAACTATACAAGACCATCCTGGGTACAGAATTGTGATAAACTTGAAAGCAGAAAAACCTGCGTTTTTTATCTACCTGAACTGTCACGTCAATAATTTTAAAAACAATAAAATGCACGTTAATTTACAATAATATGCATCTTCTTCTGTAAGTGCCGTCTCCATTTCAAAGACTGGCAATCAATAGGGCGCTTCTTATTTTTGAGACTCCAGTTCTAAATAGTTCGTTATTATTGTACCCAAACCACTCCCGAACCCATGAGTTTCGTCTCCTTCCTATACTTCTCTCCCTGTGTTTTCCCTGCATTATAATTTGTAGCATTCGATATTTTTCTTCTCTCATGACATGTCCCACATACAGCAGTTTTCTTCTCTTAATCATTGGAATTACTTCTCTTTCATTATCCATGCGTCCCATAACTTCCACGTTGGTTACTCTTCTACCCATGAAATTCTCAGTATTCCCCGGTATATCCACAACCCAATGCCTCTAGTCTCCTCATATTGGTTACCTTTAGTGTCTAGGTTTCCATCGCATAATATAGCACAGACAACTCATAGTATGACATTAGTCGTAATCTTAATTCAAGGTTTAAATCTCGGCAATAGTAAAGCTTCTTCATTCTTGTAAATGTGCCGCAGATCTGCTCAATTCTGATTCGGATTTCTTGGGAGTTGTCATTGTTTTCATTAACGATAGTACCAAGGTATTTGTATTCTTCTACTTTTTCAATAGGCTGGTTCTTCACATATCCTCCAAATGCCTGAGTTGTTTTTGTTATCAGCATGTATTTTGTTTTGCTTATGTTCAGTTACAATCAATACTCATCGCTTATTATGACCATTCTATTAATTAAGGCCAATAGGTTTCAGCTACAATAACTGCATCGCCCACGTAGCTCAGATTATTAATTGTCGTGCCGTTAATTTGAATGCCTGCCTGATCATCAAGTGCCCTGTTTACTATGTCTTCTGAGTATAGATTAAACCGTATTTATTGATAATATATATCTATATCTTCTGATGAAATGTCTTCTATTCGTATTGCTGCTTTTTTGCCATAGTATAGGTTTGAAATTATTCTTATGTCTCTGAGGTCTATCCTTCTCTATAAACTAATGTTTCGAAGTTTCGATGAGTAGGTCAAGTCTAACTACCATAGGCTTTATTGTAGTTTACAAAACAAAAGTAGATATATGTTTTTATTGACATCAATGACAGGCCATTGAATGCAAACAGTCCTTCCTTTGTTACCAGGCCTTTATGGAATCCAAATTGTGTATCGCTGATATCTACATCTAGTTTCCTGGATATTCTATTAGGGATCACCCTCAACAGGATTTTTTATGTGTGAGCCATCAGATTTATTCTACTGTAGTCAGGGCAATGCTTGGCACTTTTCTTTTTTGGAATGGTTATAAAGGTTGATAGCTGCTAATCGTTTGGTATTATTTCGGTTCTATCTATGTTATTGTTTAATTATACTAGTATATATATCCCACCCCGCTCTATCGGTTTAAGAATTTCTGTCGGCAATTGGTCTAGACCTGCAGCTTTTCTGTTCTTTAGCATATCCGGTGCACACATAACTTCATCCTTAATTATGTCTTAATTAGGCATACTGAAGTTAAATGTGAAATGAATTATTTGTAGCAATATTTAAGCGTATTGTTATACACACTCGACATATTTAGGTGTTGGGCCTCCAACTTTTCCTAATCGACCCAAATTTTTGAATCCACATTGATAATTAATTTTTTTTAATTACTTTTTATGAAGTACGCCAAACATTTTTTAATGCCTCTTTAGTTGATTTATTGTCGCATTTTGTTTGTAATTTCACTACATATGTTGAACTAAAATGCTCAAAGGATTGCGAGTTCAAAACAGATGGACAACAATAGTCTTGCGTTTTGAATCACACCAATGACTTCCTGCATCCTACTGTTTTCTTGCTAGGATTTAATATGGGATTTTAATAAATAATTAATAATAAAAATTCGATTAATGTACCATTTTCAAATTGCTCGTGTAAAAAATATTCAGGCTGTTTTCTTTAATATCGACGGTAGCTTGGTATTAAAATTGTTTAGCTTAAAAGTTATTCTTCCAAGAAAATTACCTAAAACGTGTGCTCATTTAAATCTCGTGGTTAGATTACCTTTTCCACTTTCTACGATTTTTTAAGAACTACACTTTTTATCATCTATTGTGCATTCTAATATTCATTAAATCTTTATTAAAATAACGTGACAGCGAGTAGGTAATTAAAAAATACGTGCTCTCAACTTTACGTTGCAGTTGTCTTCAGACGTTTCACACCATTTTGATCATCTTAAATGTCTTTTGTTTGGTCTAAGAATTGTCTAAACATAAAAATATCTCGATCATTTCGTTTTCTTCACAACTTTGATTCAATTTGGGAGGACAACGCTTACTTAGCTGTTTCAGTATTATTCCACATAATAGCTGAACTCAATCTCCCTCTTCGGTCCAAGTTCCAAGAGTTTTTCTGATCGTTTTACTTGTTACTTTATTCTATATTCTGCTTCACTATGTCTTCGTTAGATCCACAACTGCTGATTATAACAGGATAATTGGTTAAATGACTTATTTAAAATGAATCAACTGCAACAAAAGTTTTTCGTGAAAAGACATGTAACAACTGTAGCATTGGACAAAATCTTTTTAAGAAGAGTTACGTCTCATCACAATAATGCAGTTTCTTACCACACTTTGCAATCTTTAGAACAAGCAAATTTAATATTGAACTGATTGTTTATTCAGTGTAAAGTCCCGATACAGCACCCAATATTCTATTATAGGCAGAAGGATTAAATACATGGAATAATGCACCTTCTGCCAGCAGATGAAACACGAAAGATCTCAAGGTCAGTTGAATTGCACACTAGGTACTAACTACTACAGTAAGTTTTAGTGGTTCGACTGAAGTTTTGTTAGTACTTTTATTTCAATTGTTTTGGTGAGTTTTACATATTAATTTCATGTATGTCGTATTTCCTGTGTACCCTACCTTCAAATGTTGTGGGTGTCTTATGTGCTATAATTAGTTTGTCTTCTGTCTGATTTTTAAAGATCCGATTTAAGATTAAGTATGAGCTATATTGAGCTTGTTGGGCCTTGTTTTTTTATTGTATTATACGATATAATATAAGAATTAGATAGATAGAGCTGCCTCCTTGCTCCATAAGCATGTTTATTTTAGTACCTTCTGTGATAACTTCTTTTGTTTTAATTCTCGCTGTCAAAAACTCCGTTGCTGTACTAATATTTCAATTTATATCAGTTCCCCTACTAGTTGCCATCCATATAATGTTAGAAGCCGTTTCAAAATCGATAAACTACGCCTTTTCTTTATTTTCTCAACATTTGTTTGAGGCTGCCGAAAGTTCCTACCAGTCTGCCTACTTAGTTAACTGCTTTGCATGTGCTTTTTACAAATGCTATTTTCCCGTTTTCCAGGTATACGTATTACGATAAATTTGATTAAGATAAGATACGCAAATAATACAGTCAAAGCCTTCCAAAATCCAAATAATAGGTACAAATTGTGTTGGTTACTGTTAACAATTATGATGTGTTTGGCCGTTTAAACTTCTACAACAGTACTGCAGCAATAATAGTTGTTTTTAAGGTCAGTAAGTATGGTAAATACGTTGTACCTTCTCTAGTAGTAGTTCTCGGTAATGGCGAAAGGTAAACTTTCATGCGCGAAAAAAACAACCAAATGCAAATCGTTGGGGTAAGCCGCAAGCATTTACGGCTTAAAATACTGCTGGTGACGGTCCATAATAGCCAGACTTTAAAATTTGTTAATGCAGTTTTAGATGGCACAATCGTCCTAAACACACATATGCGTATTTTGCAAATTAGGTCGTTTTTATACCTATTTACAAAAATGTGTGTGTTATAATAGTTTTCTTCGATTCTGCGTTCGCACAATGTTGAGCCCGCATTGTAGTAATTGCTTTGTGATTTAAAATAAAAAAAATCGTTCAACAACATTCAAAATCGCTTTTGATTTCTAGAATGCAGGACAAATAAGTTATGCTACTCTTTGTATATTTCACTCATAATGATATTAACAATTTATATAGTCTACCTCTTATTTCGAGTCTTTAATACCTACACTTCGTTTTTCGACTCCATCACGTATACAGCGTCAGGAGTATCTATCCAATTATTAAAATTTTACAATTAACCTTGGCACGAGATTAATCGATCATGACGCACTAAATATTTAACTGCGTTCATTACTTTTATCGTTATGACCGGCCGATTATATTATATATAGTATCTTTAGTTTCTCTTTCATAGGATGGGCAGCCTGTTCTTTAAAGTCCAGGGCATTATTTTTTGTTGTACATCTCGATTTCTTTCTCACGTACATAAACMGAGTGTGGTAATTGATGGTTTGAAAGTAATACTCGTTGCGAAAGTCGAACTGGTAAGGAGATAGAATTTCATCGTCGCTGAATTATGGTTACACGATATCGATTTTTTTATTTACAGCAATTAAGTGAATGAATAATTCATTAACTTTATAGGATACAGATTTAAAAAATAATAGTATATAGATAGCGTGATATTAAATAAGAAAACTATACCTGACAAATGGATATGTACCTAAAGTTAACCACATGTTGGTTTCTGCAGAATATTAGATTACAATTCTGTACATACTCTGACCAACATCATCGATCACATGTCGGATACTGCGGTCACCTATAGATATTCATCATAAATCTAAAATTTTAGACAAGCCGGTAACAAATAATTTACTTTCCGAGCCACATACCGACAATTTGCTTTGTCTACGAATACCTGTACAGTGAAAATGTAATTTCATTTACTTTCTATAAATTTAGAGCGTACCTTTGATGACACTGTTTTTTGACCTTCCTAAATGAACAAATTAACCCCTTCTGTTGTAAGTTTTAGTTTTCTTTGAACAGATATTTAACCTAGACATGTCTACTGAACGATAGATTCTAGGAAAAATAGTATTATATCAAATCTTGCAAATTTTGTTGCAAATAAACAGATTGAATGGATATGTGCGTAAGGTACTTATTTAGCAAAATAGCACAATGTTATCAAAGTAGATATAATAGTCGTTCTAAAGTCGGCGATGACTGTCTAGTGCGTAATTAGACGGTAAATATCTACTATTGAATACGAAGTTTCACATCGTGAACTAGATAAATCAACGTGTAACCAGTTACTTCACATTTATTCTTTAATGGCTCGAATAAACAATATACAAGCATGTGAGGTATACCGGGTTGGTCAAATGAACGTATTTCAAACATAGTTACATGACCGCCAAATGCTAAAAACTTTTTAAACAAAAGCGCTTTGCATATTTCACTACTACAATTTAAAATTCTTCTAAATGATGGAGGTCTTTCAGTTTTTGCATTGCTTATGAAATTTTAGTGGCATGCTTTAACCTTACGTTATTTTGTAAAAGCATCAGTTAACATATATATTTTTATTTCACATTTTTAAAATATGACACAAACAACCTTTATTTTTAAATTGAAACCGTAGTTGGCACTGCTGTGGTCGAAATGATATTTTTTTTCTGAAGACTATGGAATACGAGAACACACAATATAATAAATACCCTTAAGTAATAATTTTAATCTTTTAAAAAGAATATATATCTATTCTTATACATACTTAAGACCCGTAAAGGTGCTAATGCAGTTCTTTTGTCGGCAACAATGATGCCATATTATATGTAAAAGGAAATCAATGTCCGTTTGAAAACGGCTACACATGAATTGCTTAGCGTCACGGCAAAAAACATGCTATCTGATTATTTTCAATAATTTTTGTATTATTAAATTTTGTCAGGCTACACCTATCGTCCTAAGATTAAAGCGGCAGTAATCTTGAATCGTTTCATTAATTTTATTTATATATTAAAAAGTATCATTATGCTCATATTTGCATGATGTTAAAAATATAATATTTAGGCATATCTACTCCTATGGTATGATACTTACATAAATCAACTGAACAAAATTTCGTACTACAGAAAAAGTAAAATCAAACACAAAAACAATTATGTCTAATTTATACCTATATAGCACCTGCTACACCAAAATATTCCCAATAATTGTGTAAATACAAATCTCTAAACCCCTCGATATCATTGCATCATTATACCACAAACATTCTTAGCTATTTGATACCCGACTGTTTTTTAGTTGATGTACCAATAAAATTTGGTAATGTCCCAGTTATTGCTTCATTATAAAACAGTGATTGCAAATCCACATGAGTTCAGCATGGAGTATTTCAATTACTAACACTTTCCTATATAATTAACCAGCTTATAGTTTGCTATTGCTTATTTATTGTTACAAATTATTAATATTAACGAGATACCATCGTTTGCAGATGTTTGAATCGTGCTACCTTAAGCTTTTAATAAAGTACCCCAACATACTTAAAGCTTGGTATACGAAATCATTTTTTTATTCACCAGAAGATATTGACAGCACTGCTCGTTATTTGTACAATAATAATTTCGTTCTGTTTAGATATTAAGGTCTATTTCTTAGTACAAATTATTTGCGTTGTGCAAAATTTCATTATCGGTTAGCATTTGTACCAGATATTTCTAAACTAAGTGTTACAATAGTTGTTTTGCACAGGTATCTCCTATCAGATGTGTTGCTTTTTATGTTGCTATTGTTCGAGCGATCCATATCTTGACTTTCTTTTTGCTTAAATATAAAGTAAAATTTATTCACTCGACATCTTTTCGAGTAAGCGCTTTTCAATAACGTGAACACGTATATATCTTTTATTAATTAAGTTATCAGTTATTTGTAAAGAACCAGCATTTTTAAGAATTTAATTAAACAAAAGTGATTGTGATTTACGGTATATGCGAATTTATTTCCAGGTGTAACAGGTATCGATTAATACCGATTAACGTTACTCTACAAATACTTAAGTATCAAAACTATCCAGCTTGCTTATTTCTTAGTGATGAACAAACAAAGCAAAACCAGTTGAGTTTGACCGCTCTTTTTGTAAAGATTTCTTTACCCACCGTGCTAGACGCACGCTTTCTGCAACCTTTTGGTTCCAACTTGATGTTCCAAAATTACTTAATATTGAAGTCATAGTGGCCTGGTGCAGGTATAGGATCTTAACTTAGTTTTAAGGATTCTGTTAATACTGTATTATTTTGTTATGCATGCAGTAAGATAATGTAAGTCGCAACAACTGCAATCAGTATCTGCAAATAAAGGCCATTGAAGGAATAAAATAAAATAAAATAAAATCCGTTATGAGGTACAACTACGTCACAGCACAAGGTTTTTATTGCAGAATGCAAAAAGTATACATTTTATTGGAAATCCAACTAAAGTGGATCCCAAATTTTAGGAGTTATGAAACGGGTCGTTAATATAGACACCAATGCAGCTCTGTAAATAAAACTGTTCTTGCTGGAATTAAAAGTATAACAAGTACCCACGTAAATGATCACTAATCATGCAAAGGTACTCTTGACCCAGCTATTTCACAAACGATCGTACGGAATTCTTTTCCCTGTCATCTAAAGGTACCAATCACAGTTCATTGCCTCCGATGATACTGGTAAGCAAACAGTACAGGTGCTTCGGTATGCAAGTCGTGAAGAACTCGTTCTTGCGGATGCCTTGCGAATGGAATCTCTTGCGACATCCACGGTGACCCCTAAGAGGGAACGGAGGTTGGAGGTATCAATTTCAGCGCCGTATACACTGCAATATGTTAAACTGCTGAGTACGAAGATCCGAAATCAATTCGAGGCTTCGTCTGCCTATTCTGAATGATAAAACGTATGTAGGTTTGTATTGATGTTGTACAATATTTAATTGCTATTATTATTGTGTACTATATAATATATATGTAAGTGTATTCGAGATTTATAAATAAAGTTATTTTCCAACCCTTGCTCACTGTCGTCATAGGACTACTGACAAACTATTGCCATACACATACACACTCACATTCAAATTAAGAATATGAATATAATTAAATTTATTTTAGAATAACATAATTAGAGCTTCTGATTCTATTGAGAAATCGTATCAGTCATCTACAAATAAGTAAATCTAATAATATATTTTAATATCTAAATATAATATGAATAATCAAATTGAAATCATAGTCTTTTAAGGTTAGACCGCGTCTATCTTTGGAATCGGGTCAACGTTTTGTCCACGCTTGTAAGGGGCATCATCAGGACATGACTAGGGCTGGGCGATACCATTAGACAGGTATCGATATTCGATACCGGTGCAGTATCGATACTACTCAAAAGTATCGAAGTATCGAAAGTATCGAAGTATCGAAGGTATCGAAGTACCGAAAGTATCAAAGTATCGAAGTATCGAAAGTATCGAAAATATCGAAAGCCTCGAAAGTATCGAATTACCTAAAGTATCGAATAGGGCTGGGCGATAGCATTAGACAAGTATCGATATTCGGTACCTTCAATATATTTGATGCTGTCAATATTTTGGACGCTTATATTTTTTTGACACGTACTTTTCCAACTGCATTGTTTTAATTCTTAATATTTTCATTACTATTAATAACGCCGATGCATTGGATGCTGCAATACCTATGGAGCTTCTCATACTTTAAATTAGTGAAATACTCGATTTTCAACCCATTATATACTTTCAGTACCTTTGAATACTTTTAATACTTGAATACCACGACAAAGTGGTATCGATACTCGATACCGGTAGAGGTAACGATACTCTGAGTAAGTATCGATACTCTGCCCAGGCCAGATCAATGCTTTGTAATTTTCAATATATTTTATACTTTGAATACTTTCGATACTTCGATACTTTTGAATACTTTCGATACTTCGATAGTTTTGAATACTTTCGATATTTCGATACTTTTGAATACTTTCGATACCTCGATACTTTTGAATGTGGTATCGATACTCGATACCGCCAAAGGTATCGATACTTTGAGTGAGTATCGATACTTTGCCCAGCCCTAGACATGATTAAGGAGTATTGAATATTGAAAAAACTTAACGCGAGAAACAATATAATCAAAGAGTATATAGACCCATCTTCTATGAATATGAATCTTAGTCTTCAAAAATATGAGTAAACATTTAAGCTGTAAACTGAAATAAAAACTGGTAAAAAGCAGATTTTTTTCAGTTGACATGTACATAAGAGTTAAAGTCAGTTTAATTTCATATTCCGATCTTTTACAGTTAATCATAGTTACATAAATATCTTTAAACTAGTTTTGAAGGAATAAACTCTAAACAAGTCAAGCGATTTACCTTAAGGATTTATCTGAACAATTTGAAGGCAAGATCCAAATTTCACTGTAACATGAAATATGTAAACATGGTCACCGGCCGTATATGAGCATTTGCTTTTTGTCGAAACTCAGGAAAAAATTAATAACTAATATTAAAGAGTTAAAAAGTAGTTGCAAGTTCATAAATTCACCGGAAGGGGGCGAATAGATAGGAAAAAGTAACAAAAAAGCAATTTCTTTAAAAATGTAAATAGAAAGCTCAGTTAACAGCACGGAAATCAGAAAGATTCAAATAATCTTTGTTTGGTTTGTTTTAATGTAGTTGTATTGGTGGAGGCAGTGGGAAGGGGGTACTTAATTAATTATTATAAGTAATAATTTATTAAATCAGTCTATTTTGATCAACATTATCTCTTTGTAAAGGTAAATTTCAGATCAGGTGTTTATTGAGTATTGTAAAAACTGGAACATTTTATTTCAGCCGTTTTAACTTTTTCACTTTTATTTGAAAAAAAAATAAATGGAACGCTACTGTACTGACAACTGTATATGAAAATGCATTTAATTATCAACCAAATACTGAGAACCCTATACTTATATCTCTCTTAAGTCTGGAGTTATAACCATAAACAGCTGCTAAATATTAAATATTGTAAACTGAGGAGGCCATGGAACACGAAAACCAATTAAAATATCGTGCAGTCAAACTTATTGTGTTTTGAAGTCTTCAATTTCGGTGCAAGCTAATTTTTAATGTTTTGAAGAAGCATCAGTCGCTGCAAGCGAATACCCTGTCAATATCCAAATAAAATTCATTATTCACGATAAGTATTTCATAGGATAAGCAAGTGCTTACGTGAAATCGGTTAAGTAGAGCGTATACCTCCTAGGGGTGGGCGATACTAAAAAATACCGATAATTCGATTTATCGATAATTCGAATTATCAATTATTTCATTTATGGAGGTGTAATGCAAACGACGCAGAACGTAGCAGTATTTTTTTAATTATCGATATATAGATATTTTAAAAATAGTTTATCGGTTTTTGATATATCAAAAACGCAAGAAAAAACAGACAACCAGCATAATTTGAGCGTTGGCGTGACATCATAAGATCTCATTGATCTCATATCCCTACCAACTAGAACTGACATGTGGTTCCAGCATGAGGTTGTCAAGCCCAGTCAGATCCCTTGATCTCACACAGCTTGACTTTTATTATGTTTTTAAAAAACCATCAATTGCCCGAAATGACATCATGATTCAGAGAACTGATAATGCCAGCACCTGGAAAATTTCAAGAAGGGAATCGAGTTCAGTTGTTTATAAATATCGTTTAGTGCCTTAATAAATTTTAATTTGTAATTTTCCTGAATTCATTCATTTTAAAACTCATGAGATAAATAAGTTGTGCGCAAACTGTAATAACTATATGGAAATATATGAAATTGGATATTTCAGATTTCCAAAGCTGGCTCTGTTTTCCACGAACTTCTAAGTTTACGATATGTAATTAGTTTGAACTGCAAAAAGTTTAGTTGTCAGTGCCATAACGTTCCATTTACATTTTTAAATAAAGTAAACAGTCAAAACATCGCAAATAAAGTTTTGCCGTTTCTGTACTCCAAAATAAACATTAATTCCTAACATATGTACATATGTACGTGTAAAGTGAGCTGAAATATACCTTCTCATATAGCTTAAGCTGATCAAAATTGACTGATCTAATAGAATATTATAACGATTTCTCTCAAAAGCAAAAAGAAGCTCTACAAGAGCATCAGTGCATTGATTAAGGCATCATATTTTTGGTTGTTTCTACAACACACCAATTCTGCGATACGGTGGGCAGCTTCTAATGTGTCTTTTTTACTTCATCTAGCATATTAAACCTAATCTTAATTGCTGCAAAAGCTGAACTGTATATTTTTGGTACGCCTATTCGATAGTTACTATTAGTTTTTGAATACCGCCTATTTAAAATGACAACTTATAACCGTTTATCGTCAGTTTAATTTTATTGCCTGATAATGTTATCCGCGTGTTGTTATTATCTGTAAGTGGTAGGCTATATAATCTAATTTTAGCAATTTTTGCGAGCCTGCTTCCATAAAAGAGAGACACGTGAAGAGAACAGCAAATGCGATTCAAAGGCATCAGGTATCACAAGATTTTAATGTGCACCCTTTACTAAACAAACTACTCTACAACTTATAGTCGAGAAACCAAACTGCGAAACCTTGCAAAACCAAGCAAGTTTTAAGCAATTGCAACTAAAACAGCCGTAAAACTAGATCAGACCGCAGGCGATGTTTTACTGGGGTAAATTTCTAAAGCGGAGATCCTTTCTACCGACAAAGGGATTCGTGAAGAGTAAACAGCAGGAAGTGGTCACGATCGAAAGAACCAGCTCGACAGAGGATCTCTCCTTCTTTTATTTACATCTGAAGTTCAGTGTTCTCACGCCCACGTCTTTGTTTATGCAGAATCTCGGTCTGCCGTAATACTTATTCCAGTTACGAAACGTGCTAATTTGAAGAGTACGGACGCGGAAATAGTAGGTATTATAACGTGATGTCCATGCCCTTTAAAATAACAGCTATATAGGACAAACCAAGCAGAAGTTTCTATTAAAAAAGCATGTTTAAGACATCTTTTTAGCTATTTGATAAATACTCCATCCAAAGTTGTGTTAGGTGGTAAATTTTATAATTAGAAAGGAGGACAAGAGGTAAGACATCCCAGTGTTAAATTATAAAAAAATAACATTTCATTTACATAAATGATCTATCCATCAAACAGGAAACGAGTGGATTAGTGTATCTAAAGCAAAGTATCACCTCACAACTAATGCGGAGTACAGAGAGTGCGTTTGAGAAGTCGTTCATGAACATGTTTGTCTATTGAGGTATACACATATGATTTGATTACCTTTCAGCAGTTGGTTTTAGTTAAGTTGTGTTTAAATGTGTTGATTTTTCGCGCATTAGATTTGACTTTGTCAATAATTAATTAAATTTTATGTTCCAACCATTTATTGAACTCTTTTATTTTTCAGTTGCTCTTAAAACTCTTAATTTATGGTCAGACTACAAATGGTAGTTTGACCAGGGTAATCTTTAGAAATAACATAACCGTTCTAAGTAAGAATTTAGGGTGGCAATGCCATCTGTCAGCATTACACTGACATGATGACAAAGCCACCTAGCTGCCTAAACTGCACTGATGAGCTGTAATGACAGCGAAATAGTACTATCTGCAGTTGGTTGAGGTGTAGACAGCACAGCATAGACATGCATTTTAATAACCGTTCTAACTTTATGTAATGGCTCAGTTAGACAAAATTTGTAAAGCATGTAGGTATTAATTCCAAACTAAGACTTTACGTTTTGTCTTCCAGAATTTAATTAAATCCCTCTGTTTCAGGGAATCTGCTGTCTATTGGACCGAACTAATGAACCTTGTTTGTCTTATATTAAGAGCACAGAAAGCACGGTTGTCAATAAATCAATTTTTTTCAGCAACTAATACAGTATATTCACATATAATATGTCTTTACCGGCGCAGACATCAGATATTATTATCTTCGATATTCGAGCTGTATGTAGGAGAACTGACTTTTTAAAACGTTTACGTCATATGTAGTATATATGTGCAAAAGCTGTACAAAACTATATAGGAAGTATCCAACATTGTTTTACAAAAGCCTGTAATGTCAAGGATATTATTATGATATTGGATGTACATAAAATGGTATTTTCAGCTGAATTCGAATTCTTCATACATCCTTCGTAGTTCCTTTATATTTTGATAATCATATATTAGCCAGATTCTCAGATGCAAACATATGATATATAAAAAACCTGCAAGCACTATCATACATAAATTACGCAAGTCTTTTACATGTAGTTTCTTGTCTATATTTCAAATCTGTATGCGATTTATTTACTACAATACTTACTGTACCACTTACTGTAATACTTGCTACAACACTTTACTGTTAATAAGGAATGGTCATTTTAATCTTCTCAAACTTATTTAACTTTTGTGAACGACATCTGTGACCTTTTTCAAAATAATGACCGTCTATCATTTGAAGTGAACTTGAAACTTTATACACTTGTCTGATCTGTCTTACGAGTCTAGGCAAAAATACACCATCTGTTTTAGAATAAAAGATCCAGTTAGATATAATTAAAAACTTAAGCTCTGGAATAGAATGACATGCTAATTATATTTTAAGCGTTCATATTGAATTCCAGTTAACGGTCAACCAAAAAGTTATTAATAGGTGTCTAATGCTAAGCTTTATTAACAAGTATATAATGATGTTCATTGTATCAGAACTGTTTAAACGTCCATGTACAACGACGTAATATTCTAAAGTAGGTATTGTATTATCTGGGCGCCGTTTTTCACGCACGGGAAAAACTTCAACGGTTCTGTAATAAGTAAAATCTGAATGTTAATAATATAGAAGTGTTTCAATAAAAATTGATTTCATGCATTAACAACTTCCATGTGCCTTTAAGGTTTACAAGGTTTACTGGCAATATTACACATTTTATATAAAAGCATATAGATCTAATTGGGATTTTAATCACACAAAGCCACGACATTATATTATTACAATAATAGGGAGTTCGAGGAACTATTTTAAAAATAACACCGTGAATGTCCAGTAGCAGCGTTCAGTTGTCAATTGTTTGTTAATTATGTAGTCGTATTTTCGTGCTTTTTACATGTCATCATCATGTGTAGATGGCAAATATTCTCTCGTTACTTTTATTTCATTTTACACAATACAACGTAAAACGGGTACATCCAATAAGCGGTCAGAAAAAAAGCGTTTGTAACTGGAAAACTAATTTTTTTCCAAAGCACTACAAAGTAGAATAAAGAATTTATGTATAATCACGAAACAGTGTAGTGCACTCAATAATAAAGATTGAAAGCTATAAAAGCTTGAACTACCATTTTTGAAACTTGAAGCTCGTAAACCAATATTTAGTAGGTGTATGTATATTTAGTAGTAAGTGTTTTTGTGCACTGTTATGCTTATTAACAGAGTGGACCATTTTCGATGGGATGTAGGGTAGTGGTTAATCGCTAAGAAGGAATAATGCAGGTGTTACGATTGTTTTTCTAAGCAATTTTCCAGTGGCGCAAATAAATCTTGATTAACTATATTCCTTTTAGATATACAGGGCGTTCTTCAATTTGCAATTTAATCAATTTCTCGATTCATTAAATTTTCGTCTTTACCCATCCAATAATGTGATATCATCATGCTAAAATAAGATTTGTTCTTTTATTTTTCAGTATCGCTTGTGTTCCTTAGAGTTATGTTAAATATAGTGAACGATAACCTTTGAACGCGTTAAGTTAGAAGGTTCGAGTAAAAGGCGGGTAAGATGGTTGAAAAATTACTTTCTTTTACAGGTGATATATTTCTCTCAAAATCCAAGATGGCATGACAGTAGTTACTAACTCAAAAAAGAAGTAGTAATTAATGGAATTTCATTTGAAAGTAACTTTGCGTGCTCGCGTTTGAAAAATTGAAATCTGTCAAGCCCCATTCTACAGTTATGGGTGTTTCAGACTGATAACCTTTTTGGCACGTCTAAAATGCCTCCCTTCATCCTTATATTGTATGCGTTGGTTATAAATATTCCACTAGAGAAATAATCTCAATGCTGTAAGCAACGCACTCTATAGCCTTATACGTATTGCCATAATACAAGGGCATAAGCATAAATGCAATTGTCATACAAGGCATGTTTTTTAAGTAAGTACCGTTTTGCGATTCCGCCGCCGCAGCGCTACGGTCAGCGTTCCGCGCATGCGCGCTGGTTACCTACATCTCTTGTCTACGCACTGACGCCATTATAGTTTGATTCTTCATTGTATACGTTGTTTACTGAGTGTTTAAGATGCCTCCCACAATCGTGAGTCCCGCCGATTGTGAAGTACGGGCTGCTATACGATTTCTTAGTGCTAAAGGCGTAAAACCGATCGATATTCATCGTGAGATCTGTGAAGTTTACGGACAAAACATTATGAGTGATGGAATGGTAAGGAAATGGATGAGAGCATTTAAAGATGGCCGCACAAATGTGCATGATGAAGAACGGAATGGGCGTCCTTCGGTCGTTAATGAAGATTTGGTGCAGAAAGTGAACGAAAAGGTGAGAGAAAACAGACGCTTTACAATTTCATCATTGTGCGACTGCTTTCCTCAATATTCTCGTAGTGTTTTGTATCGCATTGTGACCGAGAACTTGAATTACCGGAAATTGTGTTCACGTTGGGTTCCGAAAATGTTGACGGATTTGCACAAAACCCAACGTTTAGGCAGTGCATTGACTTTCCTTGAGCGGTACCACAATGAAGGTGAAGATTTTTTAGACCAAATTGTTACTGGTGACGAAACATGGGTGGCCTACGTCACACCAGAATCGAAACAACAATCCATGGAATGGCGACATTCATCATCACCCAAAAAAGTGAAGTTTAAGCAAACAATTTCTGCCCAGAAAATCATGTGCACAGTTTTTTTGGGACAGAAAAGGAGTATTGCTAGTGGAGTTTCTGCCTCGTAATGAGACAATCAATGCAGCGTCTTATTGTAAGACATTGAACAATCTGCGTCGTGCAATCCAGAACAAAAGACGTGGCAAGTTGAGTTAGGGTATCGTTTTGCTGCATGACAATGCCCGTCCACATGTGGCTAATCGGACCAAAGATCTCATCAAATCTTTTAAATGGGAAACTCCTGATCATCCTCCATACAGCCCTGATCTGGCGCCCAGCGACTACCATTTGTTCCTGCACTTGAAGGAACACCTGGGTGGTCAGCGTCTTCAAGACGATAACGAAGTCGAAACATTTGTGATACAGTGGTTAACAAGTCAGGCGGCAGAATTTTATGAGGAGGGTATTCAAAAACTGGTGCCACGTTATGACAAGTGCCTCAATATTCACGGAAATTATGTAGAAAAGTAGATTAAGGTACAGGCTCTCATGTAAGATAAAATTATTGCGATATCTTTGCACGTCTTTTTTTTAATTTCAAAACGGTACTTACTTAAAAAACGTGCCTCGTATTATAGATTATAGTTATTATTATTATTGAAAGAAAAAATCGAATTTATGGTCTCATATTATGCTACTACCAAAAAAATCAATTAAAAACATTAAAAAATCCTTTCGATAGCTATTACAGTAACTATTATAGGATATGTATGAGGAGGTGTCAAATTTAAAGAACTCATTATGTAAGGTATAGAGAATACTCATCAATCCATCAATCAGCTAGCCAAAGCCAAGATACTGAACTATGCTCGGGAAATAGATCATAATCACACCTACTTATATTAATTTTTATATCTCTTGCGATGTACATATAATAGTTTATAACAGTCCATATTGTAGGCATATTAAAATTATGAAATGCGGTTTATTTAAATTTTTCTACTGATTTATGGATCTCTATTAGAGAGTTGAGTTGTATAGTTTATTTAATATGTAAGAAAGAACAATTTTTTGCCATTTTGGTATTAGTTTTGAATTTGATCTCTTATCGTTTATGACACAAACTGTGAAGGTATGAGTGTGTACATATATGTAGGTATGTATACAATACACAGGTCCAACTCTAACGTACTTACTTCAGTTACTCAATAATTAATGAAAACAAATTCTGACGTAATTTTTTAATACGCGTGCTATTTCGTACTTAATGCATGTAAACCATTTTTGTGAAAGTCGCCAAAATAGTAAACATCTTCATTTGTAACCGAAACAGTGATACCTACTTACTGTTTCTGGCACCCGAATTCTAACTACGACTGTTGGCATTTCCACAGAAAATCAAATGATGCTGCTTTGCACTTCTCAACGAGCAGCTGAATTCAAGGGTAATTTTTTGTATAACTTTAAAAGTGATATGGGTATAACATTCAAGAAGTATGGAATAAAATTTTTAATATTATTATGATTATTAATAGGGTACTAACTTACTTTAATGTACTTTATGAAACAATAGTTATATGGAGTTAAATTATTTTGCATTTTATTAAGAGCAAAATACAGCTTGAAATCCTTAACAAACCTAACTGGCTTTTACAGCATGTTCAAGCGACCGAAACAAAACGCTTTATCTGCAAGATTTGTACGTACACTTAACCCAAATCGGCAATTTGTTACGGTACACAGTTTTACGAAGTGATTGAGAAATAAAGTAAATAGCACGTTATTTTCCATGATATCCCATAACAAGTGAATACTTTTCAGTAGTTGGTACTTTCAACACTTTAAAACTTCATTTTACACATACGAGTAGATATATGTACTCACCCCAATTAAATCCAAAAAGGCATTAAATAATGTTTATTTCACTTTTCACTCCGCCAAAACAAACACACGATTTTTGTAATGTCAAATACCTCTGATGTGGGTACCTACTCGCAGTTTATTGATAGCAGTGCGTTTTTGCTCGCTACACCGTCCGTCACAAACAAACTTTGAGTCGAAAACTTTGCCGTTCAGTCAGGTGAACGCCGGCTCTCCCACTACACACCTGGAATTTCAGTCCGTCTCCGTCGCTACCGCGAGGAATGATGGACGACAGTGACGGCAAATAATCTAGCGGATGCGCTGCTTTTTTCTTCTGTCTCCGGTGTAAAAAGTGTTTTGAACAATGACGGCGTCAGTGAATGGAATTATCTTGGCAGTGTTGGTGCTCTTTCTTTTTGCGTTTTACGCTGGCTATTTTTGTTAGTACAGATTTATAACTAGTTCCGGGACGCAAGAAAACAAAAGATTATGTTTCTGTTTTCGTTAGAGCATCACTGTTTTTTCTTTCAGACTTTGAAAGGAAATACGAGGGTGAATGCTTTCAGCGTCCATAATATAATAAGATAATATTTTGTCGGATAGATCGCTGTCTCTTGAAAAACACTGACAAAAAATTAATAGTCTGACGTTTCAATTACACCTGTAATCTTTGTCAAAGACGAAGAACCTCAAAATTTGCCTGACACAAGTTCAAACAAATTTTTGAAAGTAAATAAACAAATCACCAAGGAAGCGAGACGTCATAGAAACAACGTGCCAACCTGATAAAAAAGGAACCTAACGATGAAAAAGGAACTACCTACCTACTAGATATACACGAACTACTTGATAAAAGATAACTACAAAATAGCCTTCCAAATGTCACCTAACTCATAATTTCCATAATCCCTATTAAAATTATTAGTATTCCTACAAATTTCTATAGCTTCTTTTATTAGACGTTTGTGATAATATTTTTCTCTATGTAAAATTTTTGTTTTATCAAAATCAATCATGTGTCTAGTCAAATATGAGTGTTCAGCTACGGAAGATTTATCTATCTGTTGCAACCTAGTAGCACGTATGTGTTCTTTCAAACGCGTACCTACTTTTCTTTTTGTTTGACCTATGTACCACTAAGTCCTGTAGTAGCCAATTTGTTTATGGAAAATTTTGAACATGTAGCGATAAACAGTTTTCATCTTAAACCAAAATGTTGGTATAGGTACGTAGATGACACTTTTGTTATTTGGCCCCATGGTATAGAAGAGCTGGGTAGGTTTCTAAATCATTTGAACAGTCAAAATCCCGACATAAAATTTACTATGGAATTAGAAAGCAATGGTAGTTTACCTTTCTTGGATGTCAAAATTTACAGAACAAACACTGGACAGTTAGGACACAAGGTTTACAGAAAACCAACACACACAGACAGATATTTACATGCCACATCTCACCACCCTCCTTCTCAAAAGAATAGTCTTATTAGGACGTTATTTGTTAGAGCACAAAGGATATCAGACGAAAGTTCTGTACAAAAAGAAATATATTATCTTAAATCAGCGCTAATGAGAAATGGTTATAGTAGTAAGAATATTTGGTCAGTTTTTATTAAAAGTGCTCATCCAAATCAAGTAAATTCTCAGCCACGACAAAGTAAATTGAAGTTGAGTTTGCCTTATGTACAAGGCCTTTCGGAAAAATTAAAGAGGATGCTTAGAAAACATGATATTTTAGTTGTTGATAGTACATATAATAATTTAGATAAAATTTTAAATTCTACTAAAGATAAAGTACATTTAGAGAGTGAAGGTGTTTACAAAATTACTTGTTCTTGCGGAAAGTGTTACATAGGTCAAACAAAAAGAAAAGTAGGTACGCGTTTGAAAGAACACATACGTGCTACTAGGTTGCAACAGATAGATAAATCTTCCGTAGCTGAACACTCATATTTGACTAGACACATGATTGATTTTGATAAAACAAAAATTTTACATAGAGAAAAATATTATCACAAACGTCTAATAAAAGAAGCTATAGAAATTTGTAGGAATACTAATAATTTTAATAGGGATTATGGAAATTATGAGTTAGGTGACATTTGGAAGGCTATTTTGTAGTTATCTTTTATCAAGTAGTTCGTGTATATCTAGTAGGTAGGTAGTTCCTTTTTCATCGTTAGGTTCCTTTTTTATCAGGTTGGCACGTTGTTTCTATGACGTCTCGCTCCCTTGGTGATTTGTTTATTTACTTTCAAAAATTTGTTTGAACTTGTGTCAGGCAAATTTTGAGGTTCTTCGTCTTTGACAAAGATTACAGGTGTAATTGAAACGTCAGACTATTAATTTTTTGTCAGTGTTTTTCAAGAGACAGCGATCTATCCGACAAAATATTATCTTATTTGAAAGGAAATGTTTTAGATATCGTGAGGAGAAAGTGCAATAATCTATTACCTTTGAATCATGATATTAGAACTGCCGTTATAAGAGTATATCAAGCCCTTTAATTATTTAGAATATATTTTATAATACATACCCTGCGCGTACAACTATAATATACATATATTCATGTAGCAAGCAGTTATTCAAATTTCTTATCGTTACCTTTTAAAATATTCAACAGTTCAACTTATTTTTGGAATGGGAATTAAGATGGCGTCGCCATCTATCAGCAAAAATACCTGAGATGACGACAAAGCCACCTAGCCACCTTTAAGGGAACTACCTACTGTCGCTACCTTCGGCGGTATCGAATACCACATTGTCGTGGTATTCAAGTATTGAAAGGTGTCGTAAGTATCAAATGTGTAAAAAATTGTATTGCACTCTGATTGCACTAATTTAAAGTATGAGAAGCTTCATAGGTACTGCATTATCCAAAGTATCGGCGGTGTTAATAGTAATGAAAATATTAAATAATACTGGTGGGTTTTAAGCAAAAACGCTGATATGGGTAAATTCTTATCATTATTTTTAGGGAGTTTACCCAACATTAGAATAACTTATCTATTGAATTGTTTGTGAGATTTGGCGTAATCGATTTTTTTCAATAGAAATCGATAATAGAACTTACTTTGATACAACGATAACCCATTAGAACCTGCTGTCTACCATTAAAAATTATGAAGAGTAATAAATGCTCTATTAACTCCCCTCTTAGAAAGAATTTTAATAAATACCTAAATAAAGATTGTGAAATATACCGAATTCCAATTTTTTTGTAGGTATAACCCAAATTTACTGTTTTCCTTTCAAATAGAACACCCTATGTATGGGTTCTCATAGTATTTAGAACAGGAAATTCTATTAATTTCTCCTAAAAAAGTTGTGGCTGCTATTTTACACATTCGCTAATTATATTATATCTTACAAATAACTGAATACATAAATTAACTAAATATTGGATAAACCCTGCATAAAAAAATAACAACTGATCTGTTCTAGCATTTTTGTTCAATACTTGCTAGATTTTTTCGAACTGTTTTTTACATCCTGTATATAGTTATATACATAATTACGTTTTTGTTTATCACTGAGTTTAATTTCCCGTTGATCGTATGTTTTATTATGTGACTACGGATGCTGTAAGGCTTGTAACCAAACAAGTACAGATAACACTCCACTGCTACGCTACAAAAATGGGTCTGCAGATAAACGTTCTGACCGGTAGATGGAGACAACTTACAGGTATATGATTATTGCACTACATCTTATGGAGAAGTTAACTTAATTCATTATATTTAAAATTTAATTTTGAAGAAATAATAATTTTGAGAATCTCAACGGCACTAAGAATCGGCAAAGCCGGTTTTTATCATATGCCCCAACATACAAAAGACATCCCGGTAATACATAAAAAAGAAAAAACCTAGTGTCAATCAAATAAAATGAAACACATATATATAAATATTAAGTATTGGGCCCGTTGAAACAATAACGAAATAAATAAATAAATGTTGAAATGCTATTTGTGTGGTTAAACAAGCCAACAAAGGAAAAAATGCATAACTTTCCACATGTAAGAACACACTTAAATACTAGTTTCATAATATGTGATCTTTTTGACATGGACACGTCTTTCCTCTCATTTTGGATGGCATTTTTTGTCATACTTCCTTAAAAAGTGCCATCTAGCGGTACCAATACGTATTATCTCCAATAAGCTTAAGCGGTAAAATAGAACTCTGTATACACAGAGCCTTTAGTAAGTAGATATCTACCTCGTTAGTCGAATGTTGGCATGGACATGGAGAATGCATGTCAAACTATTAATAATTCTCATGCGTAGATTTAACTATAATGCAAAATCCTAACTTAAATACATATTTTGGCAGCTAAGCTGCCATCTTAGGAAATAGAATATGCTGGAGGATTTAATTGAAGATGAGGGAATCCTCAATTATCTCGCGGAGGATAATTAAATAATCGATGCTTCGAGAAAGAACTTTTTAGAAAAAATGACAGAAGACTAGAGAACCCCCAGTAAGTCGCCATGTTGCTTGTTTGTAGGGCAGCGAATCTGCACATTAACTCGCAAGTGTGACTTAGTTAATGGCCATTGGCGAGGTGTATGGCATGACTTGTTTTTTGTGTCGTTGCTATGACGTTCTGCGTCTGGCCCCACAAGCCCGAGGGTCATTTATCACAAAATCTTATCTTTGAGTTTGCCGACAAATCATAAACTACGATCTAGCAAAATCCCAAGGTCAATTTGATGCTTAGGGGCTGAAATCAATCTATACTGCCACCTTCGGTGGGTTGCACCAAAAATATTATTATTATTACTTACCTAGTACAGTTCTATTTTGGGTAATAATCTATCACAGAAAAAATCAAATATCCCATTTAAAATTATTTATTGTTCATTATATGCTACAATAATTTATTCCTGAAAATAACTGTTAAAAAAATTGGGAAATATGTACATTACAACTAGTTACAAAAGTTGAACAATTTGTATTCTACATTTAACAACTGTTATATTTTACACCATTTCCAACAATTCAAACAAATCAGTCGTACACCCGTTTACATTAATAACTTGGACATTGCTAAGAAAAATATGGAACATATGTCTTTGTATTATTAAAAATGCCAACTAAAGTGAAAACACACATAAAAATCAGTCTATCTTTGTTAAGGCAACTGTGTAACAGGAAAATACAATAAAAAGCCTAGTATATTTACAGTTGACTATTTAGTAAGTTAAACTACCTATCATCAACAATTTGGACGTTTCTGCAATGGAAACTGAACATTTCAAACGTCCTCGGTGGTGTTTCGCGTAGGTTATAAAACTGTATGAAAATGTTGGTAATGACCAATAAGCAATCAGTAATTTAGATATGTCTTCTACTGAATATTTTATATCTATAATAGTGTGTCACATGTCAAGTTAATTCGAGAGCAGAGTTATAAGATATCTTCGTCACAATATCTTTATAGCCATTAATATGTTAAGGAAGTGTTATGAAAGGTTTGTTATTCCTATCGCAGTTCGTAAATCCTATATCTAGTACATCGTAATCAAAAATGGTGTCTAAATCTCCAGACTATTTTTAGATATTGTTGATGGAAGAAATTAACTTGCATATCGCCTATGAGCAAATCAATAAGAAATTTTGAAAACACTTCCAAATGTTGAGTGATTGATTTACACATTCTCTGTATCGCTAGAGGATTTAATCACAGAATAATGAAAGGCATGCCAATAAAATTATCTGATTGCATTAGCCTACATTTATTGAAAATATCAAGGTACCGTGTAATCTAAACAAGCACTTTAAACGTAAGTTACATCCCACACTTTATGGTTGGTGGCAATTTCTAATCAAAAAATATAAATTTTGAAATTGTATTTGAAATTTTGCACATTGTAACAAACAGGGACAATATAGATGAGATTTCAATCCTGAGGGTTGGAAAGGCACTAATTTTCCTTTTCAAATGCCATTCTTACTACAACCATATCGAGCAAGTGTAACTACTGTGTAAAGTGTATTAATTTATATCTGCGGTTTTATTTTACAAAAAAAAAAAATCGAAACAACAATTACTGTAACTACATCAGATATTACACAATTTGCCTTGGTTCGTGTATCTATCTTGCCAGAAAAAAAGTATAGCATTTCACGAATTCTTCAAGACAAACTGAAAATGTCATTGTTTGCATTAAGAGAATACTATGAAGAGAAATCTCCACAGCTGTTTTATAACTCACCATCATCTTACTACACAGGTAATAAAAAATATCACAATGTATAGAATCCCAACACTAACAAAAGTTAAGCATAAAAATAAATTCGATTACAACAAAACTGAAAACAAAAAGATAAGTATCAATTTATTTGGTATTCCTAGTAAGTCTTAGTATTTCTGGACTACTTGTATAATTAAAATAAAAACATAGGGGCTATACCTCCGCCCCCAGGTCCTGAACACCGCTTTCGGCTATTGGAACGTATTTATCATCGATCTGAACAAGTAATATAGTTCTGTCGACGTGAGATCGTCGGCTTGGGTCTTTATGGCAAGGACTCCATCGGTGAACAACCTTAAAAAAATATTAATTACTTGCCTCACCTCAATAGCCACCAGTATTGTATCCTCAGTAGCAATGATAACTATTAAGGTTTATGTAAATGAATATATATCATAATTTCATATGGTTCCACTCATTATAATAAAGAATAAAGTGCAAGACCAAGACCACATCAAACAAATGTTACAAATGTTTTTATTTCTTCAAACTTTTCTAATGATAATTTTGGTCAGCTGTTAATTAATGTTGAACGAACTTTTGATTAAATCCAGACGAAGTTTTGGAGTAAAATGTCTTGAATATGTAAGTTAGTTGTCGTCACGGTAGTAGATAGAGAGGTATACGTACGACCGTATGGTAACTGTGTGAGAGAGGTCTAGCAACAGATGCAATATAGTGGTAAAAGCGCTCGCCAGTGGCATGCATTCGGTGTGGTATTAGTGTGAAGTTTTTCGAAATAACAAAAATGGGAAAGTTTTGTGTGATACCGAACTGTAATAGTAATTCTTGCGATAGAGCTTTATATGCAAAAATAATTTTAAATCACATGTAGGGATCATCTTTATCACACAAATGTTTCTGATACAGCTGGTCCTTCATCTACACTTACTATTTTAAAATCCAGAAGACGGCTAAATCAACCAAATCAGAGCATTTCACAGTTTAAAAAAAATAAAAAATATTTTAACCAAACATATTCACAGTGTTGTTTTTGATAATATAGTGGATAAATTGTTTTCAAACAGATATTCTATTTCGTTTTCTTGTAAAGAACACGAAGCAGAAATACTTTCAAATTTTTGTTTATTGTTATATTATAATGAGAATTAAATAGTACTATAAGCACAATGACAGAGACTGATAAATCAAGTGCAAGAACGAAGAAGGAATCTAAGTTACAGTTTTTTTTTTAATTTTTAGACCTTGTATGTGTATTTTTAATAAACGTTAACTGCAGAAGCACCACTGTTTATTTCCTAACACTCTTATTTGATATACTTCTGAAGTGAAATAAGTATTACCCTCATAATATAAGAAATATATAGATTAGTCGTATTTCTGTACTTAATTTTACTTCCACATCCAACGGATGGAAAGTATTGTATCACGAAAGAAATTATCAAAATTTTTTATTTGCTGCAAATACTTTAAAATGCTCGAAAATGTCCAAAAACAAAATTTGAGCAAAAATTTTGTGTTTGTATGTCTGTCTGTGTGTGGACGCGATAAGTTTCAAAAGACTTAACATATGAACTTGAAATTTGGCATACATATAAATCTCAACTACCCAAAGCAACATGTTGTTTTTGGGGTGAGTAGGGTATGGGCCCCCTTCCCTAAAATTGTGGGGTAAATAACCTTTTTGCTACTTTTGTATTATTAGTCCCTATAAATTTTTGGTGCAGCAAACTGTTTAGAAGAAAAAAACGGTCCTTTAAAAAAAAAAGGTTTTTCCCAAGTATCTCATAAAATAGTTAAYATATTCAAATATGAAAATACCATCCGACAGGAACAAAAATTTCTTACAAAAAATGTAAAAAATGGTTCCAAAAATTTGACATTTTTCAAATATTTCCAAAAAATGAATTTTGGACCCTGTCCACACAACTTTCTTTAAATTTTGCTATTATATAGAAAATTAAATTTCTGATCGAAAAGCACTCTTGCAATTGTTTTGTTTAATTAATAATTTTCGAGTCTAGAGATAAAAAAATGCTCAAAACCTCATTATTGATGGTATAATTTAAGAAATAAAAGCGTAAATTTCATTTTGACAACTTGATCTGGAAATATTGATTCAATTTACAGTGGATTTTCATTATCCAACGCAAATCTGTTCTAAAATTGTTGCACAAGTAACAACAGAATCCTATCATTTCCACACTTGTTGAAAGATAAAGGAACCATCGCTATTCGCTTAGGTAATTTTGGGAATCAAATTGATATTATCAACACAGCGTGAGCTGTAAAGTAGCCTTGTGCAAAGCGAGTGATTCCCACTATGCTCTATCTCGCTCTAGCGTGACTGGCTACGGAATTGGCCCGCTCCACACGGCATCATGCATATACCTCTCTATCTACTACCGTGCTTGTCATAAAGGTTTGAAAAAACACTCCTTTTCCAATGATTTCTTAGGTCAATATCGATTATTCAGTTTATATGTCATCCATATATGAACTGTTGAAACCAGGATTTACCTGCCACTCTTAAGTATCATTTTGACTACAAAATTCCTTTACTCTGATTATAAAACATACACTTACTTTTTAAGACAACAAAAAATAAACTTGAATGCAAATTCTGTTATTAACTATTGTGTAATCATAAAATACTGATAGGCGCCACGGATCAAGAAGCGATAGCAGCAACAAGTAATGCTTCTGGGGTATGGTACATTTATGATTATTTATATATTATATTTATACGCTTTAAAGCTTCCTTGACTGCCTTTTGTGAAGAAAACATACAAAGAATACTCCTGTGTCAAAAATAGGATGAACTTCTTATTTAAAATTTGCACATATTATGAAAGCATACAATTATTTATTCGTAGGTTGGTGGTACTGTATTTGATATCTATGCATAGTTTCAGGTCAATATACAGGTATTAAACTGACTGAGAGAAAGTACTATGACAGGCAGCATTCTGGATGATTCAATTTAATCAAATCAAAGATCTTGTGCTCGACAAACCACTGATTAACAATAAGAGACTTTGTTGATACTGTTAGCATTTCAAAACATTTAGTAAATACCAAATCTTGTTTGGTTCCAAAAAACGCTCAACATTTTGGAAAAAGAAGGGTCTTGTTGACATGTGAAAAACTTATTTCTGACTACCAAGACATCATGAAACGCATCATTTCTAGAAACGAGACTTGGATATGACCCTAAACAGCCAATCAATCGAGTGAATATGGTGCAAACGATAAACCAAGACCAAAAAACCTCGCCAAAGTTACCAAAAAATCATTGTAATAATGCATAGGCTCACACAGTATTTATAATTTGACACTATTTTGCACTCATATCGTTTCACAACCACTGTATTCAACTGATTTAGGACCGAGTGACTACTACTGGCTACTCCTTAAACTCAAAAGACCACTTTCACTATTCAGACTGTTTTGAAAATTAGGGTGAGGATTACATTGAAGGTGACAAAATTAGTTGGTAAGGATATATAAAGATTTTTTATTTTTTAATCAAATTCACTTTATTTTTGGAACAGTGCTAGTTCTTTTGTTCCTTTGTTAGGTTTCATTTCACAATCACTTACTATTTACCTGTTTGCCAAGAGGAATCCACGTATCTGCTGTATAGTTTCTTACCTATCAGTAAGTGCTAGCAGCATTCATAATAGTTAAATAAACGGTGGGGTGCTACATATTCAATGTTGTGAGCTAATAGGTGATCAGTATATTACTTGTATAGGTTGTCTGTCTTGCTGAAATTTATGTTTCAGTCACCTATTTGTTATCAAGTCGTTAGGAGTAAGAAGCTGAGTTTACATGCACATGTACTGATTACCGAACTGAAATAATTTTTTTTGCTTGTCATTTCGCCAAAAATTCTGGTTGTTGAAACAGATCTGGTTAGAAGCCCTGCTTTAGCATGAAGAACCATTTTCAAGAATAAAAGTGTACAAATTTTGATAACACTAAACAGACTCATGTAAATCTGGTTACTGAAAAAAAAAAGGATCTTTTGGAAACTACTATCAGGGAGTTCTAGCTCAATGAAGAAGCACTTCCGGGCATATATGTCTACCGTCTACTGGTAGAGATTTTTGTACGTAAATTGTACTATTGTATTCTTCCAGATAAATGTGAAGCAATTTTAATAAGTCATCGGCTGTTTCATTTGATAAGTTACTATTATAAAAATGTTCATTTAGAATTGATAATATTTCRATATCAGGAATAATTGTATATAAATTTTTAATCTCGAATAAAAAAATGTTGCATTATGCGGAAGATTTATTAATTTCAAATTACTAATTAAATCCATCAAATTTTTAATAACAAACTGAAATTGTAAATTAGTGTTTTCTTTAATATATTCATTTAAATTTTTTTGTAAAAATATGTAGTGGAGTTAATATAAGGTACTACTGGCTGAATGAGAATTAAATAAGGTATATTACTTTTGTGTAATTTGAGCCAGTCATACATTCTTGATATTTTGGTATTTTCTGGTGTAAACTTTTTATTTATTTCAGAAGTTATTAGTGACTTAGCTGAATTTAATGTTGTTTTAACTTTATTGTATAAAATTATTAATTGAAATTTATTTTATAATAAAATGATTGTTTCCTATAAAATTTAGCATCTTTTATCCTATTAATAATAACTGATCTATTGCCCTTATCCGCGCTAGTACATCACTATATTATCACTAAAATTACCCCTATACTGTAATTCTAGAGATTTTCTTATTAACAGTCATAAACTATCTTATTATTACTTTTGAACACATTTTAACTTAATAAAAGCTTTTTTTGATAATAAAGATGCAGTTCCTATACTTGATAAATTGGGGGTATATAAATCGAAATGCAAAGACTGTAAATGTATATACGTTGGTAGAACATTAAGAAATTTCAGTATAAGAATAAAAGAATATTTAAGATCCTAGTCATTGCAACAAAATTATTCATTGTTCGCAAACCATCATTTAGATACAAGGCACAGTTTTACAATTAATAGTAATGTTGATATTTTACATATTCAACAAAAGTGCCACTTATTAAACTCATTAGAAATTTTTGAAATAATTAGATCATACAAATGCCTTGATGAAATAACCCTTAATTCCCAAATAAATTTCGAACCAACATTGTTAATAAAGTCTTTTTTGAAAGTTTAACGTTCAGATAGCAATGAAAAAATTGTCAATGTAAAAATGACAAAAAGACATAATTATTGTAAGTTCTATTAATTTGTGTTTTTTTGAATGTATATATGCTTTAATTTTGTAGCCTGATCCGATGATGAGGTAACATTGAACCTCGAAACCGGTAACCGATAAATAAAGGAATTTGGAGGTAAAAAGACATACCATTTCAGTTATTGTAATTTTTACACTTGCACTTCACAGTTGGGTAATCTTTACCATTTAAAAAGAAAATAGGTTATTTTTGGATGAGAGGAAGTATTTGTATTTATGGGTATAAAAAATTAATAAGAATGGTTGTAAAACGTAAAAATTCAAGATGAAAAACAAATGCTGAACTTACTTGACCCTCCATTCCCGCTTCAGGAACCCAGTCTCTCCAATAGGATCTTCCACCCCTTAAACGAGTGTAATCATTTGGCCAGCACACATCAATACGTCGACCAAGATTTATGCCATCGTAAACCAAATTTGGATCAAGAATCTGCAACAGAAAACCTCTCCAGTATAAACTTTTTGGAATTATGTTGATGTTGTCCGTATAATCATACCCTGACTCTGTGAATGGTTGGTTCCTTTTCGTCTTGTTCCAATAATTCCCCATTACGTTCGTCAGCCTTACTCTGCCCATCAGGAATCTGTGAAATGACACGTTCATCCCTTTCCTTAAAGAGACCAGCTAAACTTGCAAGTGTGGAACTTGTCGGTTTACCCATAGATGCTAAACTACCCCTATTGCCTCCTGAAATACAACAGGAACATCATACATTACGCAAGTTGCTACAGATTATTAGGTATTTAAGGACAATAATACAGTTCAGCAAGTGCTACATGAAAATCACATACAGACAAATAAAATGGGACTTTATAAGCCACGAACATTTTGTCTCATGCCATTTCCTACAATCTACATATTTAGATTTCATATTTTAAAACGTATATAAAATATAAAATGTTCAAATTTAATTTATATTTTTTATTCGGTTTGTAAGGTTGTATATTATAAATGTATATTTTTATGTAAATTGTTACTTGCATAAGTGCCATTTTATTGTTCAGAATAGAGAAGCCTGACCATTTCCAAACTCACTTGGTAACTAAAATGTTAATAGGTTAAATTTCTTTATTAATGGGGTTGTTGCCCTTGACAGTAAATCGTTATTATAACACATGTGCGACTTTGCCTGGACCTAATGAAATTAGAAGCTGGCAATAGAAAAAATATTTCTAATGTTTTTGTGTCTTATTTTTACCTTTAAAGGTTTACCGCTAAATTCAAATATTTCGTGATACGTCATCGTTCCTGGAGATGCACTCCGCTATTGCGCCGATGCGCCGGATGCCCTGTTGCATGCTTGACACCTTTGTCGCTGTTGAACACGCGTATATTCTGTGGTTCTGTGCCTTTGTACCTTTGTTTACGTTTTGGTTTGAGACCGGAGGACGCGTTAAAGTTTTGATTTTATTTACTTAGTACGTTGTTGTTCAAACATAGACTGTGCAAGATTATGTGAAGGGATCTTCGGACAATTCACCAAAAAATTGACTTACACATGATTGACGAATTTTACATGAATGGAAACTCGTGTGGCCAGATCATTCGATTTTACGCAACTTAGGCGATTTTGCTATTTAAAAGTTGCGACTTGAATAAAATGATGTTATGGCAGCTATACATGCTGTAACTCAGGTTTAAACAAGTTTACCTACTTAATAAATAGTTGGTTCCAGTTTTAATATCACTTGAAATATGAATTTATCCTTCGGCTGCCATAAAATGAATTCTGTTTGCGATATATCCGCTGCAAGTTATAATTTTAATTTAATATATTGTACGTTTTAATATTTACAGTGAAAACGACTAACAACGAATAGCGTTTAACACATCCATTCGCGTGTGTATTTTTATAATTCATAATTACGATTGCGAGTTTGGAATAAAATGGCAACGCTGCTGCGACTTCAATTTCAGAAACCTCATGTCGGCCGATAGGAATGCCAGGATCAGAAAATGGCGTGGCAACATCACACAGTTACACCGCACTAAGCACGCCAGGGAACGCCGACATTAGAGATTCAAACTTTAAACATAAACAATCTTTTTTTAAGCATTAACTAAGCGCTTTGCAAAAAATAAAAATAACAGGAGTCTATATTTTTTCATGTAGATTCATATTCTGCAATAAAACAAATGGGGGCAACAGGCCCATTGCCTTTCACATTTCACCCCTACACTTTATTTGCAAGAATTCAAATCCATTCCAACCTTTTTTGCAATTCTAAAAGGATGTTAATAATAATAAAGCATTTTTTTACCCCTACATATCAATGAAATGGCTTAAATACTATAGAACAATGTACAATTTTCATTAAATTAAATTTTAGTGAACAGGACGATTGTAGCACTTGTCATATCATGATACAGGCTTTTAGATGGCATCCTCAAGGAAATGTGCTGCCACTCGGCTAAGTACATTTTCTGGAGCTTTTTGTTGGTGGTAAAGCATTATCTGTTTAACCATGAAGCAAAGGACAACGCAACAAAGGAGGTTTATTGTGAAACATTATGTTATCTGTGACAAGCGATTTAAGAGTTTTTTTGTTTAGTCCACGACAATGCTTAGGCGCACTGTGCCAAAATAACGATCTTTTCAAACAATTTAAGTGTGAAGTTTTCGACCATCCAACGTATCGTCCGGACTTGGCACCAGTAATTTTTATATCTTTTGAGAATTAAAGGCATTTTTGGGTGGACAACACTTCGTCACTAAAGAAGACTTCCAGTAGGCTGTCAAAATGTACTTGACTGAGTTGGCAGCCTAGTTTCTGGAAGAGGGTATCTAAAAGCCTGTGTCACGATATGACAAATGTTTTCACTGTATTGGCAATCTTATAGAAAAATGAAAGACTTTATGCAACTTTTAATAATAAAATAATTTGTTTATGTGTAGAGATCTTATTTTTATAACCCATAGGAGGTTGAGAATAAAAAACAGCTCTCAACCATTACAAACAGCAAATACGTTTTTTCAATATAGCTAAAGTATTGATACTAGCTAGTATCTTATGACCAGGAATTGATGCCACATATCGATACTTCTAACTCAAGCTATTGATGCTTTGAAAGTATTGATGGAGGTATCTTTAGCATCCCTAAATGTTGTTGAAACGGAAATGGGCCGCAAATTTAATTATTTTTTTTTGGAGCTTCGTGTTCCGGAAATTTCTTTTTAAATTCATATAAATGATACTCCTGATTTTATAAGAATTTTGTTTCCGAAAATTACAATACCATATTTGTAATGAATTACCCAAAAAAAGTGTGGGGATTCATTTTTTCAGGAGTCAAAGATGTTTTCTGAAAATTTACCCATCTTGTAAACGTCATTTTGTTTCTAAAAATTTCAATATCAAATTCGTAATCAGCAGCAGCAACCCAAAAAACTACGAAGTAATTATTATTTGTAAAATAAAGAAATTTTTTGAAAATATGTTTGCCATTTTGTTTTCGACAATATATCACAGTTTTGTATTGTAAGTAACAGAAGTATCACTGTAATGACCCAACTTGTAAAATTTATCCACTATAGAGGCAATTAAAACAAGAGAGTAGAAAAAATATACATAAAAAAAGTTAATCTCATAAAACAATATATTTTTTAATCAACCTGCATCATTCAGAGCTTCAATTGAATTCACTACCAAAATGTAGATGTTACTTACCCAAAGACGTTCTACTCAAACTAGAGCCTCTTCCCATACTACCGTTGAAGTGAGAACCCTCCATCGATTGACTTCCAGCAGTGTGATGACCTAACACAGCCATAGGTGTCATAGCGTAAACACCCTCATTGCCCAACCCCATTTCTTCCCTCGTTGAAGCACCACTTGAACATCCTTCTCCACATCTTTTACGTACCCTGCTCAACAGAAACAAATGCCACAATGTACATTTACAGTGGTTATCAAAATGCAAACTTACCTTCGAAACAACCTGAGGAAGCTATTTTTAATCTTTCCTAAATTAACCGATCCCCCAATTAAACTGCAGAGCTGCTCATTGGTTTCTGCATAGCTGGTAGTAAGAGGAGAAACATAGATTGGATAACCAATCGGCTGATCACAAGATGAGTTTATAATATTCCTCAATGCCTGTTTTGCATTCTGTATACTTCCTCTTTCAGGATTCCTATTTCGCAGATACACCAATTCCTGCTGTTGTCCTGCCCAAAGACCTCGCACACATTCCTTGTTTATTTTTATCACACGAAAACTTAGGTAACGTTTGTTCAACATTATTATCTTGTATTCGTCTGCTCCATCATCCATTACATGTCTTAATGCTAGAAGACTTGGAGTACCACTTAACACTGCGTTCCTCCACACTGGATCTCCTTCATGAGAAATAACGAGTTCTTTTTCATGTTTACAAATTGCATCGTACAGCGCCGCTAATTCCTCGTACTCATCAGGAGACATAAAATGATCTTGGTGCAATTTTAAAGACATCCGTACTCCTGGTGCTACTACAGTCTTTAAAAGGTCCATGTCGGTGAACACCCATTCGTCACGGGCGCAAGTTATTCGAAAATCACCCTTGAAAAGCGCATGCAAACCATAAAGAAAGAACTCTACGTTCGAAACTGAATTATGTGAAACGGCTCCCAAAGCCCTCCTTCCTAGGAGACTCAAAGCAAAACAAAGAAGAACCAAAATAGAATTGCTATCTGTCTCGATGTTTTTGCCAGTCTTTTTAGCACAAAACGATATCCAATCCCCATAAGTTTGAAAAAACATGTTGCGAGTCATCCCACATGCGGTGAAATCGTAGTCTTCATCGATGTTTACGTTAAACACGGGATCTAAGTCTACAAAGTGTTTGTCTTGCATTGGTTGAAGTGCTTTCAGAATACTTTGGGACAACAACCACTCTTGAAGCTTTGAAGATCGTATTGCATAAAATATTATACTCTGAAAACGGTAAATTCATATTTCTGCGTTTAAATAAAAAAAAATTCATACCTTGACGTAATATGTGATTAAAACTTTTCGGAACTCAAAAACTTGCAACATCGATACGGCACTGTTATCTGATATGCTGTAGCCTTCAAGAATATATTTTGATGCAGTTACTTCCCACGCTAGCCAACGCTGACTGAATGCCGCATTTATACTTAACATTCCTGGTAAATGACCTGGATCACAGCAGCAACACCCTTAAAAAAAACATCACAGTTACCTTTGGTAAGCAAATAATTTCACCAATCATTTTCTTCTAATTGCTTTAAATCAACATAAGTTACCTAAAATAGTTGAAATTTAAAGAGTCTTTATGTGCAAACAATAATATTAATATGGCTATAAATAAAACTATTACCAATCAAATATTTAATAAAGATTATAAATCAATAATAATAATAAAAGCCTTTTTTTAAATCACCCTTTGCATTATATGTTAATAAGTTATGAAGCAGTTTTACGCATTTGTAGTTTGTGTTTGTGTTTTTGATTTGTTTTCATCTGCACTGTTCTGTGATTTGCACTGACACAGGTAATTATGTCAGCACATATTTCTATGGTAAAGGACTTACCTACTTTCAGAATTCAATGCCTATGTCTTTTATTGTTTCTTTCTACTCAAGGACTAAACTATATTTACCAATTAGTGCAATTTTTTATTCAAAACTATTGCAACTAACATAAAGTTAGGTATTAGGTAATCCTATCAAAATTGATTTAACCTAAATATATGATATATGTTATACACAATGTTAACTGTATAAAAATAGGATTCACAGAAGTAATAAACCTAGAATTAGAATTGGCTGAAAATAAGAAAATATTAATTAGTGCTCTATACACATCACATGACTATGAAAAACAAATGTTTATTAATAATCTCTACGAATTTATTAAAAATTGCCGTAATATAAAAAACCACCTTATTATAGGGGACTTCACCATTGATATCGGGAAGAATGACGCTGCTAGTGTTGAATTTTTGAACAACTTTTTTGAAATGAGTGAGTAACCCTATTTCAATGGTAGCACTAGAGTAGGCACAACCAGTAATGAGGGCACTTGTATAGACAATGCATACATAAGATCAAATCTTAACATAGTTCAGATAAAATTTAATTATAATTTTACAGATCATTTTCCACTGTTTTTGAAAATCAATGAGAATGTGAAAGTAACTAAGTCCACTGAAGTTTTAAAAAAGATTAATAATATGAGATTAATTGACTTAGCTAATATAGAAAATTGGGAGGAAATTAGAGAACAAACTGATGTCAATGATGCAACAAATTTACTGATTATGAAAATAAAGAATATAGTAGAAAAATCCACTTATCAAACAAAACGTAAGAATGATCCCAGGAAATCATGGATAGCAAAGGACCCTGTAAAGCAAATCAATATAAAGCAGAAACTATACATTAAATATAGAAAAAACCTGCAGAACGGTAACTTAAAAAATGCATAAAAGCAACACACCAAAGAGCTAAATAAGTTATTAAAAAAAGCTAAACAAGATTATGAAAGTAATAAAGTTCAAGGTTTACAAAGTGACATATGTTAATGTTAACTGGGCAAAGGGATTAGGCACAAGAAATTTGAAGCGGATTATTTGACGACAATCGACGGTACATTAGATATAAAGGGGGAAAAAAAGATGGCAAATTATTTAAATAAATACTTTTGTCAAATAGGAAAATACTATTACAGCATATTAGAAATGATAAACCATTAGGCCTAGGTGGAGATAATAAAGCCACAAAAATAAACAGAAACACAATTTTTCTTGAGCCTACCGATACTTTTGAGGTTGCTAAAATTATACATTCTTTAAAGAACAAGGCAGGAGGGGTGGATAACATTCATACAAGTATAATAAAAATATTAAGCAAAAACGATAATTTTATGTCCACGTTGGAGTACATTTTTAATGCAAGTTTTGAAACAGGCATATGCACGGACCACTTTAAGAAGGCAGAAGTCATGCCATTTCACAAAGCAGGAGAAAAACCTACCAAGTACTACAGACCTATATCACTTATATCGAACTTTGCAAAAATTTTTGAAAAGCTGATGCACACAAGACTAATAAAATTTCTCAACAAAAATAGTATTATATCTGAATTGCAGTATGGGTTTAGAAAAGGCTTTAACGTAACGTTCATGAAACAACAATAAACAAAAGCTCTCGCAATTGATCCCAGGTTAAAGATTCCGCGCGAATATTTGGAGGTAATTGAGTGCCTCTCTAGCTCTGTGGAGACGGGTCGGGGTTATCAAGAAATTAACCAAATTATTCCGTTAGAAATGTGAGCGCCACTTGGTTTATTTACCTCCAGAATATTTATAAATAACAAAACCAAGAAAGTTGAGCGTAAATTCAATCACTAGAAGAGCTGAACTGCCAAAGTGTCGCTAATATACCAACAAACATCGCTAAAATACCCAAACACCACCCTAAGTGATTCAACCGCAACTGTAAGAGACGAGTATAAAAATACAATACAAAAATACAAAATTAGAAATGAATTTAATATATTAAAATGCAAGAGGATTATTAAATCAAATATACGCTATAAAATAACAAGGTAAGTATCCTTAAAAAAATAATATGAATACAATTTTTTTTTATATATGTACCTTTTCTTTTATTTCAGGGATAGCGATGGAATACCGTTAGTGTGCACACGTACGTTTACAAGTTCTTCCCTTTACAAATTGTTCTTTCAGAAATAAAAAAAAACAAGTGAACAAGTGAGATGTATAACTGGCGAATTAAGTTGAGTCTGATTTAAATGTTATATAATATTAAATTATATATGTATTTTACACTTAAACAATATGTAATATTAATTAAAATTGCATWTACTGTACTTTATCAAACGAAATCTTAATAAACAATAATTGAATGACGTTGACCTGGAGTAAGTTAATTTATGATCTAAATGTTGGAAAGATTAAGCTATAAAATCTCGGCAAAACCGCATAAAACCGTCAATTTGAACTAGAAACTAGTGTTGACTTATCTGTTACGCAAGCAGTGGGTTGAATCCTAGGGGACGTTGATAATCCCTCAATTCGGGACTGAGCTGGTTCGGTTCTGGTAAGATGACCTCCGGAATCCCTGGCGTGTTCGATAGAATGTTCGGGAAAACGTGGTATGATCAGCGGCCTCCAAAGAATCCAGGAACCAGTCAAGGGAAGCAATCGTTACAAAAGCAGTTCGAATAATCGATCACAATCAAGAACGTGAAAAAAACCCTATAGTTACAAATTCGTCTTACAACAAAGCCAAAAAGAATCGATTATAACAATCACCTCTGAAGAGGGTTCTTACAAGAAGCAATATCGAGCGAAACGTGTGGCGTTGTGATTTAAATCCCGCAAAAGCGGCTTGGACGAAGCTCAAACGAAACAACCAATAGCTTCTAGCGTCCAAATAGAATTCGTTGGTCGGATAATCCCAAAACTTTTGGATGAACGTTGCACAATATGTTCATAAACCGATCAGCGAAGWTTCACAACAMACCTGTTTCAAATGCTACCAAATACGAATCTAACGGCTCGTGGAAACCATACTGATTCGCATTAATCTCTCGCGGTTTTTGTCGACGGCGCGGTAAAAAGTGGTCCACAAGAAGCATATTCCACTGGAAATGCAGGTGCGAAAGGAAAAATACTTTGAAGAGAATTCTGGCAATACGGGGGAAGTTCAGAATACTAAATCGAAACATTAGAAATATTTACGTTGCGAAGGTATTCGACTGGAAATGCCGACGTGATTAAACGATGGAAAATGCAAAGAAGACAACTCTAACAATATGGGGAAAGTTGAAAATGTTATTTGGAAATATTTCAAAAAATTATTGTAACAAGGCCTAGGAACTAAAGATGCAATAGCAAAATTAACAGAAATTGTATGTGAAAAGCTGGACCAGAGTGAACCTATTGCAGCAGTCTTTTTGGACTTGACTAAAGCTTTCGACACTGTGGACCATGAAAAATTAATTGAGAAGCTTGATCGTGTCGGAATTTGAGGTTTAACTCTAAGTTTATTAAAAAATTATTTAGCCAACAGAGAACAATTAGTAAGGTTGAATGATGAAAAAAGTGCATATTACAGGAATGAAACAGGTGTACCACAATTGACTATTTTAGGACCACTGCTTTTTGTTATATACATCAATGACTTGTTGGAAGCTTTCAGAGAAGGTTGTAATATACTCTTTTATGCAGATGACACTGTAATTATATGTGAGGGCAAAACATGGGATGATGTTCTAGTTAAATTACAAACACAAATTAAGAATGTTCAACAGTGGAAAAATGAAAACTACTTAACGTTAAATATAAATAAAACTATTTGTTTGACTTTTGGCAACTACTCTGATAGCATATCCAGCAGTTTTGATGTAGCAATTGATGGCAAAAAAATTAAAAGAAAGCCTACAACCAAATACCTAGGAGTTAACATTGACTGTCACTTGAGGTGGGAGGACGAAATTGTAAATAAAGTAAAAAAAAACCAAAATATTTGATATATGTTATGTCTAGGCTGAGTACAGTCCTTAATCCAAACACCCTAAGGATAATTGTGTATGGTTTATATTATAGTGTTGCAACTTACGGCATCATAGCTTGCGGCTCTACCAACAAGACTATTTTCAGTTTATTGGAAAGTGTACATAAAAGAATAATCAAAGTGTTGATGAAAGTGGATAAAGAAGGACTACAGCCATTAGATCTGAGCAAAATATATTTTCTAGAAGCACTATCCTGCCACTATACAGAACTTGCACATACACACACAAGCACTTTATCAGTTACAAGATTCAAATCCATACAATTGCTTGGAATACAGAAAGAAGTTGGAAGAAAAAGCCATAGTTTTACTGCCATCAACATGTATAATGAGCTGCCTGAAAATTTAAAACAACTGAGTGGATGTGACTATAAAAAAACTTAAATGTTATATAAGAAATGTGTTATAACCGTTACAGTTAAGCAACATGTTGCTAGGATTTATGTATTTATTGGTGTCAATGGATTAATTTTCTCTTCTATTTTTACAAGGATTTATTATTGTTTTTGTTATGGTAACTACGTTTTTGTTATTACTTAATTTTAGTTTTTTTTGCCAGACTTTGTACAGGTGTTTTATACCTCTGCAGAGTCTGGATGTACTAGTTACTATTATTGTAACCTGGTTTAATAAATAAATAAAATAAATAATAAATAAATCTTTGTTAATGTGACATTCCCACTTCCACAGCAGTAGGTATGTACTAAACACGTTGGCAGGGTAACGATCAAGTCCCCATATGGAAAACAACCACTAGTATGCTTACTCGTACATAATGCTCTAAATGATCAGTCGTTGTATAAATTTAACCCCAAGAAAAGTGAGGAGTGATTTTACTGGTTCCTTTATTATCCTGTGCCAATACGCTTTCAGAATGTGGTCATCCATTTAAGATAAATAAAGTTGTATTCAAAATCTGTCAGGTGACACTCAACAGCTTTTTAATAATCATGAGATTCTTCTTTAAATGTTAATTTTCCATTTAAACTGTTATTCTACAACTTTAAATAAAAAAGTTAGCTAGCTATTACACACTATTTCGTATTACTTATATTCAGCATGAAATCTATCAAAAACAAATGACTGTAAAAAAGTGGTATACAGTGGTACCTCAACAGTTTAAGTTTAATTCGTTCCGTAACCTTGCTCGTATGTCAAAATGCTCGTATCTCAAAACGCGAACCCAACCTATCAAAAATGCTTCGAAGGTGAGGGAAACAAGCACACAGACTGAGGTCTGGTCTGAGGTGGGAGAAACTGTTAGATGCTGCACACGATACCAACATGCGCCCGCATGCTCTCATCTCAAAGCAAAATATTGCTCGCTCGGCGACTCGTATCTCAGAAAACTCGTATATTAAGGCACTCGTATATCGAGGTACCACTGTACTATTTTCTAATTTCGATATACTCTATCCAATACACTATTCAGAATGGAGTAGTAGTCATAACAAAGTTGTAGTAAAGATCTGTTAGTTGATGGTAGATTGCTTTTTTGTCATCGCAGCAAGATTCTTATCAAAAGAGTAAGACACTCCCTTTTTAACCTTTATATAACTTGTATAACTTTAACTATGTTATAGACTGCTAGGCTAACATCCTGTATAGTATAAAGACAATAGGAGCCATATAATTCACACTCCTCTGTATATTTTTAGAATTATACACATCTAAGCACTTACCATCATTTTCTTCAACACCTTCAGTAATAGCTTCAACTTCCCTTTGTTGGCAATACGTTCCTCTAAATTCCAATCCCCTCATTTGAAAAGTAACCAGTCCATTTCCCAGTTCAATAATGTGTACCAAGCAATTGAGGTAATCAGAAGCAAGCACAAAGCAATCACCCTGACTTACAGGGCCCCACCTGCCTAACAAGAGGTCTCCACACAAGGAATGTTGAAGGGATCTGGTCAGATGTTCATAGAATATAGAATTTAAGTTGTTGTCGTCAGCTCCCAAGTTTCGATCTAAGTGAGATGACAATGGAGTATTGGAGTGATCCACCCTTCTGGTGTTGTAATCACGCTCCCAGAATTTTACTGGGCGTACATATGAGGTGAGAAAAATTGCACTGCCTGCAAGAGTTTTTCAATATTAAGTAGGAAACTATTCTTTTTAATTTTCTATATAGAGGGTGATCCAAAATTATACTGACAACTCATAATGATTGTAGATTTGGGGGATCGAATAAATATAAATATAAATCGTGCTCATTTATCGAAAAAAGTTAAATACAAAGTTTTTCGTTTTTGAGTCACAGCCCTCCAAACTTTAACAGGAAAAGTGGATTTTTGTTAATAACTATGTAAACAATTAACATACGTAATGAAATTTTGCAGTTGACTGTGATTCATTTCGACAAAAGAAAAAAAATGTGAAAATGACAATATTCATGTCTTCTGCTACGAACGTCCAGCATTATCACATCCTTTCCTCAAAGTGCCATATTCTCTAAGTCTTCTACTAATAAATGCTATTGATCTTATGACTGGGTTCAGATACTGTTCCGCTTGTAGTCGTGCTGTTACACCAACAACAACGAAGTAATATAGGTTACAAGAAATTAATATACATAAAAGTTCTGGTTATTACAAGTGTAGGGCAGGAAACAAAAAAATCACTTTGTTTGTCTAAATTAATCACAGTCAACTGCAAAAATTTGTTTACGGTGTTATTAATAATGAATAGCAGAGTTTTTTGGAAGTTATTAAATAATAATAGTAAACCATTTGTTTATGATCATACTTCTTTGGCAAAGCCAAATACCAGCATTTCATCCACCAAGAGGCCTTCTTCAGTGGCTTAACAAGTATGACTAAATTAAAGCAGTAAAAACATTTAAACATATCGTAAACATAGATAGGTAGAGGGCTGTGTGTTGTGGGAAAAGAATTTGTTTATATTATATTTTTGATTTATATTATATTTTTGACTTTATTATTGGTAACACTGTTATTAATAAAAAACCAATTTTTCTGTCAAACTTTGGAGTGCTGTAACTCAAAAAGGAAAAACTTTCTATTTAACTTTTTTCGATAAATTGTGTTTATTCGATCCCCTGAATCTACAATTAAATGTTGTAGGTGTAATTTTGGGACACCATATATAACTAAAACTTATAAATTATACATACAAACACAATTTAATAAAAATATTTTCTATAGTACTTCTTGTTTGCATTAAAATCATTTAAGTGCATAAATAACACAAAATGTGCATCGCATACAACTGACAGCTTTAGTTATAATCTTCAATCATTTATTATCCTTAACCACCATATAAATTATAAAAAAACTTACCTAAAAAAGGATTTAATGGTGTAGATAATACAGATGATACAAATGCCTGTAGGAACAACATTGCAGAGTGAGGTACGGAAAATGGTTGAGCAAATGCGTGGAATGCTGATCCCCATGTAATCTGCCATGGTGCTATATAAGTAATTACAAACTGAACCTGAAAAATCATGTGACTAAATAATACAAAAACAGCAACTTACAATTATATTATTTACCTTTAAAAGAAGCTCGTATACTTTATAGTAAACGATGCTCATAAGAAAATATTCAACCAAAAATGTCTGCTGGATAAAATTATAATCATACGTGTGAAACAAAGCAGTGAAAGTCAGTATTAAATATTGTGAACTCTGATCAGAATAACATATTCGGAGACATTTTAGACCACAAACCACTACAACGAAAGCACCATTTACAATACCAAAATTTTGTGCTATCACTGGTGAATCTTCTGTTAGTGATGATAGGAACACGAGGGGATATAAGAGGTTTCTTTCTACAAAACACAGGTAGACGTACATCTGCAAAAAAAATACCAACGGTTATTAAGATTGTGTAGTTAAATTCATATAATAAACATTTTTTTTAAGTAAATTAAAAACACACTTGAAAATATTGAAATCATTACAATCACACGTGAAAAAGAAACTAGTGTTATCAGGTAAATAGTAAAGTTTGATTTGTGTGTGTGGAAAACGATATGGTGAGGCTAACACAGTTGTAATAAAAACATGGTTAATTTAATACCCAGCGGTGTGTGGCGTTAAAAATTTAAGAATATTTTATTTGTTCAAATAAACTATAATATGTACTAGCTACTTATACACATTTGCTTTCACTTCTCTTGTTAGGCTAGAAAGAATCTTTCTCCGAGTATATTTGTTCATTTTAAGAAAAATCATACATACAAGGCATCTCTGGTACTGCATTACCATGGCAACTAAATGTGTGAGAATCTCCACCAATCAGGTTCGTTCAAGACTGCATCATGCAGTGTTGCCGGTTTAACTGAAGCCTGTAGTATTCTTAGTAAAATGTTTAGCTATAATATGCAAGAGTAAAAAAAATACTTGTTAAATTAAAATAGAAGTAACTATCAGGCTTCAATGCTATTTGTGACTGTAAAAAAAAGACTTTCAAATTAAAATTACTTCATGTCCAGCACTTGCCTTTTTGTATTTGAACCTAGCAATACTGATTTTTTTGTCCGCATTCCTTTGACTGTTACAGATTCATTTGCCATTCTGTACTATCAAGAATATAACAGAAACCAATTGATGATGTATAATCACCACCAGAAATTAGAACTAATGAATTGATAGTATCAATGTTTTAAAGTAAAAACAAATTTGATTAATATGATGTCTACAATTAAAAAACTTCGTTTTACAAACCTAGTGATTTTTAATATTTTTTGTGTTTTTTCTTATACCATGTACACATGAAAATATAATACCTTACAATGACAAAGTAGCGGATTGAATTTTTTTCTGTATCTGATAACATATTGTAAATTGTTGGTTTCGTGGATCTTCTAGAATATGGCATAATATTAAACCTGAACATAGTTAATCTATTATGTTAATATTGTCCTTTGTTATTAAGTTTTATGATTTGTAAGATCGGAAAGTTGCACAGTTAATGCTTTCACATTTGAAATTTCTACTACGTAAAATCTTTTGTCATATGTTGTTTAATCAAGTGTTGCTGAATATCAGTATTAAAATCGCTTTTCAATGTTTCAATAGTTTCAATATCTAGCGCGGTAACAGACGAAATTAATATGAGGTTTAAACGTAAACCCAACGCTAATCAAGCAATGACGTTAAATGGCAGTAAACATAGCCTCGTATTTGCCTTCAGTAATATATGCTCTCACTGTGAGTTCCTGCCAGGAACTGTCACAGCACAGTGGTTAGCACATCTTAGCACAGATATTTTTCATCAAATTGGTCAGATGTACCCACAAAACATATATTACTACACCATTATATAACGGCAATGACATATATACAATTTGTTTACTAACACATTATTCTTTATAATTTTTTGCTTTATAAAATTCTTTCTGCACAAAAKCTTTTGTACGCTGTTCATTACTCAACTATTTCTGAGTATTGGTATAACATTTGTTTAAAATTTTTGAATAGTAAATTTTATTTCCATATCAAAACAATTTTGTAATTCACTTTCATAATCCTTCAAGTAATATTGTTGTTTAACGAAGTAAAAAAGTTAAAGTAGCTTTGTTATCATATATAAAGTATTTCTGTCCACTTTCTGCTTTTAATTCATCTACTTTTATAATGTTTAGGGACAAATTTAAGACTTCTTCTATAATTTGTTTTGTTGTGATAGCAGATGTAATTCCTGACCCCTATATTTCATTTTTACATATGTTGGCAGAGGTGTTTATGAGTTCCTGAAACATATCTCCCTTTATCTACTGGAATTTTAAAATTATGTTAGTATCCCTTCTTCTTTTAATTCCCCAATAATAATAATTATAAGTATTTCGTTTTCTAATCCTGTATTCTTCCACTGATGCCATCAACAATTTCAGTCTTTGAATAAGCTCTTTTGTATGTACATTCATTAGTTCAGGCATAGTTTATTGTTTTTTTTAAATCTCTATTACTTATTAGTATACTTAATTGGATTTGTTTTCAAAATCGTAGTTCACTTTGAGCATTAATAAGCTTTTTGTCTATTGTTATTAAGTTGTTACCTGTGCATTACTCATTGAAAACCCCTAAGATCATCTCATACTTCAAAGACACACACTAAAGACAATTTTTACCTCAACGGCATGTCCAGGTCAAATATAAGCCAAATATAACAACACAGATACTTCTACTATATTCCATGATAACTATTGTGCATTACTGATATTATACTGATATTAATGCAGAAAGGATAAGACCAAAAAACATAACATTGAACTTGAATACTGTTCTAATAGCAAAAAAGTTAATTATGTAGTTTTTTTTGACTCCTGCCTTTTCTTTCAAGTAGTTTTGCTAGATAACAAATATTTTGTAGAATTTTGTTTAAAAGTTTCAAAAATCCATATATTTCTATAGGTGTGTAAACAAAAAAAATCTGTAAGTATCCTTTTTTCTAAATAAAAACATAACGAAAATCTGCACCGAAATAAATAAATAAAACTACATGAAACTCATTTGAAACCTTCTAACAATAATTTTGTTATCATCGACGATGATCTTATTTCACACTAGACGGCAGTGATGCAGCGAGAAACAACATCTACTATTTTAAGGAGGGTAATAAAGTGCCCAAGGAAGTGAAATTCAAATGTCATGCCAAGTTTTAGAAGAAGACTTTGGTAAGGTTAGCATTCAGTTCAAAGGGAAGGTCCATTCTATATATAGTGCCTTCAGGACCAAAGTATCAATCAAAATGTGTATGCCAATGAATGTGATAGAAAAAGACTAGTTCCCTTCACCAAAAAATTTCATAATGACTGCAAATATATTTTTTATCAAAGATGGCTACAGCTCATTATGGCACTCACACAATTGGGTATTTGCCATGCATTTATATTTTATTAAATTGCATATTAATATGTAGCATCTAATCCGTAAAACAGCTGTGACAGCTTATAAATTCGAAAAAATGGATCGTAAGGTGTATTTTTAATATTAAAAATGTGAATATTTAAAGGGACCGCCAAAACGCGAACATATTGGCCGTGACGTCAGGTGTCTTGTAAATGGCCGCTTGTTTACATCTGGGGTCAGCGCATCACGTGTCAGCCTCAGCCCGTCAATTTATCAATTTGTTGTTTGCGTTCATTTTGTGACAAGCGAATTATAATGCGCCAAGAAAAAGTGAAATGCTTATGAGTTATGACTTCTGAAGGCATGTTCACTGTTATGGAATTGGTGTACAGCGACGAGCGGTTCAACGCAGCGGAAATGAGAAACATAAAAGCAACAGCATAAGTGAACTTTTTCTCAAATTAACGTAGCACTGATAATTTGATGACAGTGGGTTGTTGGAAACATACTATTTGTAAACATAAAAACGTAAGAATCAAAAATGTACCCTAAACTTGACATTTATTTTAGAGATCAGAATAAATATAAATTGCCATTTATTTTCGGGGCTCTTGCGACTCGTTTCCGGTCTGGCTAACAGTCGAATATATGGGAAAACAACGTCGTTCTTTATTATAATATTTCCCTTTATCAACTTAAAACGCATATAATTTTTCATATCCTTTTCAAGCTATAACAAAATGGAAACTGAATGGTAAACACTTATAACCCCAAAAAGAATAATAAAACTTACAGTAAGAATTAAGATGATCTTCACAACAGAAAAACAAACTTTGCGATTTCGGCATATCACGTCTAGGGTCCTGAAACAACTGTTTCATACGTTGATAATCTCGAAGAACGGTTACATAAATTTTGTTAGCTGTACTGACTGAAGTACGTTTATAACCATGTACAAAACAACACTTGTTTTGTTTTCCATACATAATAGATGCTTGTAAAACTACACAAATCACTTTTTGGTGCGACCTCTTACACCGTCCTTTCAATAAAAACCACACAAAAGCTTTTCCAATACAAGACAGCGCGCTCCTCGGTAATGTTTACATGACACCTGACGTCACGAGTTGAATAACCTTGGATAGAAGCGTTTTGGCGGTGACTCCTAAGATTCGAATTTCAGACCTGTAATTCTCTACCTACAAATATTTTTGTTGTTTTTTCTAACATGGCGTACGATATATATGCACTTCAAGATTCATTTTATGTAATTTTCGAAAAAAGTGATAATACCCAATTGAGACTTTTCACCAAGAGCATATAAAATATAGTCTGTGTGTAGATAGTACCTCAATTTTGGGCCATATTAAAACAAAAGGTGTATGACGGAGGATGAGAAGCAAAAACAAATAAAGAACTATGGCGAAGAATTCTTAGCAAACTTCGCCATTATAAAAAGGGCATTTTGAAAGGTTAATGGTTTTAATTTTTACAAAACTGAGATTAGCGGCTGATTATGCAGCGGATTATGTTTTAAAATAATTAATTTTTTTGTAAATACTATTTATAATCAGTTTCCTAACCAGTAGTTTAAGGAATAAATGTATTGCATTTGCATGGATTTTTTGTTTACAGACCCATACGAGGTAGACATTGATTTATAACAGGCAATAAAATTTTAAAATACCTACCTCTTCAAACCACATAATTTTAGCAGGAACAGTGATCTGATGCATGTCGTGCTCTCGAGATCGAAGGACTGGCCGTGCTATACACAACCAAGGCAGTTGTTTCCTTAGCTGGGGTATGATGTAATGCAAAACGAAACCGAAGCAAGCTGTGATGCACCACAGGACCGGACTCAGTTCGTGTTGTAAAGCGGTGAACACAGTACTAGCGTGGATCACGAAAGTTAGAATCGCGATCGAGCTGCACATGATAACATCATTCTTTAGTCTGGCGTTGATAGTCTTCTGTAACTTTTCCGGTAAAGGATCGACTAAATCGTCTGCACTCGGGGGTGGAGGTTCCACTTTCTCTTTCTTAGTTTCGGAATTGTCTTCTTCATGCTTTCTTTCCTCCTCGGGGAGCTTCTTAGGTGCCTTTCTGTAGACATCCGGTGGCCACAGGTGTCTTTTTAGAAGGTTCCAGAGATGGGAGGGATCGCTGGCACTCCTGCTGAAGTGATAACATCCAGCCATCAGAGCAGCACAAAATATGGAAAACAGGATGTGTTGGGAGGCTTTGCGCTCACTCAGCCCACCGTAGGCCACTCCAGACAAGATGAACACAGCCATAACGGAACGAAACACACAATAAAACGAGGCCAACAGGCTCGACATGGCATTTCCTCCAAAGATATGCATGTCGATTTGTTCCAACAGATACATCGTGAACGTGTTAATTTGCGGAAACAAGCCGAGGGAAAAGAGAACGGGAAAAAACAAAATGAACTTGACAAGAAAATCTCTAACAGCCACTATAATATCAACGTTGGTGAAGGAACTGAAAACTACGTACTTTGGATTGTCCACATGTAGATCAAGCAGGATCACCATGAAGCAACATAAACAAAAATAGACCGGTCTGGAATAAGCGATGAGACGATTGAAACCATGGGTGGGAGAGGCGGCATCTGGCTGCACGCTTTTCATCAACGAATATTGGCAACTGGCGATAATAAAACAAAAGATAAACGCGAGAMTATCCTCATAAAACCCTAAATATAGTAAAMTAGCACCCAAAACAGAGACTAGAATACCTAAAAAAATAGACAACACAGTCTCGTATATCGTTAAATTCCTGTCCAACAACGCTAAAAGTTTCAACCTATCTAAGGTCACTTTAAAGTAGGTCCACGGAAACACTTTAAACTTATAATACGTTTTAGTCCTCGGATAGTTATTGTTCGCCGTGTCCGGTGGCGATATGAACCGGAAACGGCTACGCGGCATGTCCAAATCGTCACTGTACACCTCCCGCAAACTGTTGATTAACGCAAGGTCCCTCAAATTTATGGGATCGAACCCGTGGTCGGAGATGATCCTGCGACGTAATGGGTCGGGAAAAGTCCGCCGCAGTCTCGTCCTTAACTCTGCCGCAGTCGGTATCATGTTGGTGGTAGTGGTTTGTGCCGTCGAAGTCGAGACGTCCAATACGATGGAAACGGCATTGTTACATATCGATTCGGCGCTATTGCTGTCCCAGATTTCGTTGGTGGCCCTCCCATTGCCGCTGGTGCCGTTGTTGTTGACGCGGTACAGGCGAGCCACATTGCCCTTTCGGAGGACTTCATTCATGGCCCTCTGGCCCTTGAACTGTAGGTTGTTGTTTGCAAGAAAGGTGTCGTTATTGTCCAAACCTGAAACAATGCTAGCATGTAATACAGAATTTTTTTGCCTATCTTTGAATTTTTTTACAAGTTACATAAAATAACAACACATACCAATTATATTTCTTTTACATGGTTTATTGTTCAAGTAACTTCTTTGTAGCCTGTGGTATTATTCAAATACAGGTACGAGGTAATCTCTCTTTAAAAATCTGTTTTCAAAAATTTCTATTTGCTTATTTGCTTGAAAATGGTCGAAAACGCAAAAAAACAATTTGAGAAAAAAAAATTTCTTATGTGTGTCTGTTTTTTGTTTGTGGACATGATAACTTTCGAAAGACTTAATATATGAACTTGAAATTTGGTAAACGTATAAATCTCAACTACCCAAAGTGACCTATTCTTTGTGGGGTGAGTATCGGGAAGGAGGCAAAATTGGGGGGTAACTACCCTTTTTGCAAATTTTTATTTTTTATTTCGTTTTAGTATGTCATTAGTGGTATAACTGCGGGTATTATTCGCTCCTATAAATTTTCGATGCAGCAAACTGTTTAGAAGATATTAGCAAAAAAGTTTTTTCTAAATATCTCCGAATATATTTAATATATTCAAATAATGAAAACATCAGATAGGAAATAAAATTTCTCATAAAAAGTGTTTTAGAAAATTTATCCAAAATTTTGATATTTTCGAAATATTTCCAAATAACCTATTTTGCACCCTGCTCGTACGATTTTATTAAAATTTTGGTATTATATAGAAAATCAAATTTCTGATCAGAAAGCACTCTTGTAATTTTTTTGTTAAGTTAATAATTTTCCAGTTATTTGGAAAAAACCGATTTTAAAAATTTTATATATTTGTGGTGAACAGTCTCTGAGGCTGAATGTGGATAAAACTGCAGCAATATTGTGTGGTTCTGGAGTGGTACGGGGAAAGATCTCTAATAGCGGCAAGTTTGCTTTGAAAATGGGCGACTGCATTCTTAATATATGTAGTGTAGTATGATTCTAGTAATGTATCAAGTGTTTGCCAAAAATGTTATGCTTCTTTGAGCGGTATCTTTGAATGTAAATTTATTTTTCCTGTAATCTCAAGGTTAAATTAATTATGTGAGAATCTGATTTTGCCTATAGTTCAATATTGTCTGTCTGTTTACTGTTCTCATCTAACTAAGGCTGATCTGCACAGACTACAAAAAATACAGAACGCTTGTATATGTTACTGCTTTAATCTGCGTGGAAGAGATCATGTGTCTGTATACATTCAGCAGGTACAATGGTTGAATATTGAGAATGCTTTTCGGTACTCTATGTTGTGTCAAATTCATAAAACTCTAATTAGTAAAACACCATCTTATCTTTATAACAAGATTATATTTAGGAAAGATATCCATGAACTAAATACACGAGGCTTGAATAGGATTGAGATGCCGAGACATTTCAACGAAAAGTTTAAACATAGCTTTAAATTTTTGTGCACTATGTATAATGATATGCCTGATGATATTCAACATTTGTCACTCAGTTTATTTCGGTCTGCTATAAAGGATTTTTTGTTAAAAGCACAACACCAATAATTGTAAACACTATGGTGTGACTGAAAAACAGTCTTGCTGACGTCACACCATATTGTGGCATTAAGTTTTTGTTTCTTTATTCTTGCTCATCCTGTAATATGCTACAATAAATGATTTCTGATTTTGATACTGATAATACTGAATACTTTTCTTTTAGCACCCATATTCTATTTCTTGAAATAATGATGTGACATCCTTTCGCATAACAAAATGTTACCTAACAAACTACCGTCTAACCACACTAGATCTACTAATAAAAAATTTGTAACTTTGTAACTATGTACTGATATTAAAATGCATGTCTATGCTGTGCTGTCTACACCTCAACCAACTGCAGATAGTACTATTTCGCTGTCATTACAGCTCATCAGTGTACTGATATATTCTTCCTGTATAGAATTGAAAAAGCAATAAACAAAGTTTTTAACTTTACTTACCCAGTCCCTTTTCGTCAAATGTATATGTCACCCAGTGTCCACGTTCGTCAATAAAACAATGGACCGTCCCATCTGTAGTATCGTTAAAATTCTTAGCGCTTCTCCTTCCCAACCCCCCGTTAATAGTCCTTGATATTTCCATGTCTCTTCGCATATTAGAAGATTGTCTCCTACTTACTCGACCGCTTCTTGTTAACCTGCTCCGATGTTGAGGTGAATCACATTTCCCACCTTCATTTGCTGTACAGACGGGCAAGGCACCATCTCTCCTAGATGCAAGGAATGCTTGTAACAAAGGTTGTGGTGGTGGAGGCAGTGCAGGCAACAATGTACTAAGTTCATTGTTTGAACCACCAGAAGCACCATCTTGATAAGACGATTCATTTCTGTACCTACAATCAAAAAAGTATTCCATAAAATGAAAGCATGAATTTTAAATTTTCTAAGGTATAGGGTTGCAATCAATTTTACAAAACATTGAAAACAGAACAGGCCTTTATAATTTAATAATGATTTTAATTCTTTACCACTTTTAAAGCTGAAAATATGGTATAGTTTCCACTTATATATAAAATAATTTGCAGTAGAAATCGTTTCCAATAACATCTGTTATAACAAAAATAACCCTTGGTCTCATTTTAAAATCTCGCATACTTGTGTTATGTGTCAAAGCATAATTCGTTTACTGTTGACAAAAAAACTGCTATATTGGTCAGGCTGGAAAATGGTGAATTAAATGTTGCATTGGCATCTGAAACGAAGATGTGAAATTTTTTGTTAACTATTAGTGTATGTTTACTAAGATATCGTATTAGGTTGACACGTTTTATACCGATTTCTCGAGTGCTTTTGATTGAGTTGATCGTATAAATTATCTGCTATGGGATTATCCCCATCACTTCTTATGTTTTTCTCATCTTACTTAACAGAGCGACAACCTTACCGTACCGTGTATTTTAATCTTTTGCTTTTAATGTCGCAATCGGTGCACCTCAGGGATCTGTCTTGGGACCTTAAATGTCGAAATTTAATGTATGCTGATGATCTAATGCTTTTTACTGCTATCATGTCTCTTGATGATGCTTGAGCTTTAGAATGATTTACCACAAACTGAGAAATGGTGCCTATGAAATAGATTGGCTTTAAACATAAACAAATGTTTTGCATTTTTATACTATAGAGTTCATCATCCAATTGTTCTTGGTTACTGCTTAGGAGGCAGCAATTTGTCTCGTCAGGATACTATAATATATCTTGGGAGTTATTTTTGATAACAGTCTAAGTTTTAACTGCCATGTTACTGACTGTGTCATATACTTATACCATTCACTGAGCTTCATTGCAAGATATGAAAGAAGTTTTTATGATCCTACAGTGCCGAAACTTTTGCATTTTGCATAAATACATTCTAAATTAGGATACTGCTCCATTGTATGGGCTCATTACCAGAACAGTCGCTTATTTCACATGGCACTTGCGTCAAAAGACACTATTGATATACAAATAAATGGAAATTCAATTCCAATCACTGATGTTGCAAAAAATTTGGGTGTGTGTATATTGATTCTGATCTTCGTTTTGCCACTCACGTATCTAAGACTTTACAGAAAGTTTATTATACCTTAAAGCGTATTTATCAAAACCGTTCACTTTTGCAAGGAAACATGAAAAAGATCTTAACGAATAGTCTAGTTGTTTCACAATTCGACTACTGTGACTCGGTGTATGGTCTGTGCCTAAGAGCTATTGACAAAATTAGGATTCAAAGGTTGCAGAATGCTTGCGTTAGGCTTATCTATGGCATAAGAAAATATAATCACGTATCTCATAAGATAGCCGAGCTTGGTTGGTTGAATATGTCAAACTGGAGTCCATCATCTAAACCTGAGGCATAGGGCGTTGATAGATATGCAGTTATGTTACACTGAGATGGGTAAACGACGTTTTTTTTATGAATGTGTTTCGTTTTATAACTCTTTGCCTCAGAGCATTAAGCAGTGTACTCTTTTATGTTTTCGAAAACATTTGCATAAATATTTGCTTGGCGGACAAGTCAGTCAGTCTTGAACAAAATAAATTTTAAAATTATAATGTTTAACTGAGTGCTGGCGTGCATTTGGGTGTCCCAATTAGAGCAGTTTCATGTATGTATCTATTTTTTCTTCAACTAGGAGTTAAGTGGGAGAACAACCGCAGCTCTTCATGTAAGGGCTGTTGGCTGACCTTCGCCCCCCCAATTACTATATTTTTATATATATAGATGTACTGTATATTTTGATAAATAAAGACCTTTATTAATAATAACAATAATATATAATATAAGCTTTCAATATGCTGTGAGCAGTTACAACACAGAATAGGCTAGATGCTTTATTTTTTAAATTAAGTACTGTTAATTTAGTTCATTTTGCAAAATTCGTTGTTGGACATTCAATTTGAAGAAATTTAAGGTCGCTTACTGTAGACAAACAAATAAATATCTGCTAGTAGATAAGCTTCTCAAATATTATAATATTATGATATGCGTTCTTATTATACAATATTTTTATATATATGACTAAACTGAATGGTTAGTATTTGTAGTTTTATAACTTGAAATGGAAATAAAACCAAATGTTTAGCCAGTAAACTAGAAATTGTGTCACATTTTGCTTAACTTGTAAAAAAATAGTACACTCAACATGGAGCGATCTGTCAGCAATCCGTGAAAACTTAAATTCCCTGGCAAAAATAAAGACGCTATATTATCGTATGTTCAGTATCCTTAAGTGGAGTAATCCATAGTTATTTCCTTGCCAGTTCATTACAAATATAATAAAAAAAAATAAAAAAATATTCATGGATGGGATAAAGGACTTTTTGCAAAGAAGAAAACATTGGTCGTAGATAATTGCCTGGCACTTACACTTACACCTATAAGATTTAAAGTCTATCAAATTCACAGACGTGGATAGTGATTTAAAATTACTGGAAACAAATAATGATGACATATTAATGAAACTCGAAGCAAATGCTTAAGAGGATGCGGATATAAATGCTAAAAAATGTAAATGGAACCACGTTCCATGAATGATGGCAGTGTAATATGGAGTGTTTTTTGATTCAATGCAATAGCAAATCAGATAGGAATATAGGCCATTTAGAGAATACAATTGCAAAGTTACTTTGTGAAAAACAAAGGAATGCCAAGCAAACCTGCATAACAGATTTCTTTGAGAGTGCAACATAAAAATTATGCTTTTTGTTCAAAAATCATCAATTTCTACTGTACATTACTTACCTCACTCCCTTGTTATTCCTTCTTGCAACAGCCAATTTCCTCAGTCTTGGTTGAGAAGTTGACGGAACAACCAAACATTCCAATCCCTCAACAGAACTGTCGTTCTGTCGCAGAGTTTGAGTGAGCTTGTTTTCCTTCATGGAACGATTCCTTTGGAAGTTTCGCTCGCCTTGATGACGATCGTAACGTCTTCTAGAACACCTGTCCGATTCACTTTTTGCCACAGCTCTTGGGGCCTTGCTCCTCGTTTCCTGATGACTCGTTGAGGGGTGCAGCTTCTTGGGTATTGCTCCCAGACTTCTCGCTGATGGTACTGGCTCCTGAAGGACCTTACTGACATCATGTTCCAATGACACAGTAGTTGTGCTTGACCATTCACCTTCACGTTTGTGTGAATCTAAATATCATAAAAACGGATTCTTAGGAAACCACTAATTATATTAGGTCGCAAGTTAAAATAAAGGTTTTGACTAAATGATGTCATGTGAAAGATAATGCTCTAGGATCAGTGATTCCCAAAATTATATGACCTACCGCCCCCTTTCCAGGAAAAATATTACTCATCGCCCCCTGGAAATTAATTTTTTCAAATTTTAATAGTAGCTAGACAGAAATATAAATAATTTATTAATGTTTCTACCTTTTTTTTAAGATGTAGCAAAAATAGCAGTAAATTAGAAACACTAAAGTTTGAAATTATGAAACTATTTATTGAACTCAGAATAGAATGGTAATACAAAAACAAGTTAGACATTAGATAGCATATTAATGAGGCTGTACTTGTGCTGCTACCTTTTTAGTAATCATTGGCTCTATTTTGGTCAGCATTAATTTTAAATCACTGCGATTGACTATTTGCAGTCGGTTTCTTTTTTTTGTTATTCAGTTTTCGTCGCCCCAAATGCATCTGTAGCTATCACTGCCAACCCCTTGATCGCTACAGCGCCCACCAAGAGATGGTAGCACCTACTTTGGGAATCACTGCTCTAGATTCTGGAAGATAGTGCTTTTGAATTGTTTGCTTATGTTTAAATTTTATTGATTCTCAGAGAATTAAAATGGAATGTTGATTTAAAAAATGACCATTTTCAACATCTCTTCTTATACGACAGAGACAGGCATCACACTAAAACTGCCTCAGCTGCTTGCACAATTTTTATAGTGAATTAGCGGACTTGGCAGACGTTGTCCTGCATGATATTCCAAGCGATTAAGATATTAAAATGAATGAATGCATACACAAAAATTCATTCCAGTCGATCCAGCCGTTTAGTTGCAGTATACATAAATAACCTAGATACCGACTGCAGCGCCATCTGCCGGGCTGATTTGTGAATCTAAACCATCCCGGGCGTCATCCAAAGGCATAAAAAAAAATTCATTCAAATCTTCCAGCCATTTAGTGGCAGTATAGATAAATAACCTAGATACCGACCGCAGCGCCATCTGCCGGGGGGCTAATTTGTGAATGTAAGCCATCCAGGGCACCACCTTAACGCACACAAAAAAAATCATTCAAATCGGTCCAGCCATTTAGGAGGAAATAACCTAGATACCGAATGCAGCGCCATCTGCTGGGCTAATCTGAGAATCTAAAACAATCAAGGGCGCTACCCAAACACACAAAAAAAATCATTCAAATCGGTCCAGCCATTCAGAAGGAAATAGCCTAGATACCCACTGCAGCAACATCTGCCGGGCTGATTTGTGAATGTACACCATACACCCAAACGCATACAAAAAAAATCATTCAAATCGGTCCAGCCGTTTAGGAAGAATTCGGTGACACACACATACGCTAGAATTTTATATATAAAGATAGTAAAGATGAATGAAAGAATGGTTCATCAATGTTTTCCTATTTAATGGTTTATTGACAAAATGTCATACTCGTATATGGTACAAAAAGCTAACGACCGAAGTCTTTCTGCCCTAGTCTTAAAAATTATTACCTGTATGGGGAGAAAATACTTCAACTAAATAAATATTTGTTTTCTTCTTAGCCTCTTGTGGTCTAAGTCAATTATTAGGCATCTAATAAGTTCTGAATTATGGGGAAAAGTTAAGGTTTGGTTTCCTCTTAACATTCATAGTCAAGGCTCAGTTAGCCTGTCTCAATTATTTTTATCTCATGGATTAAATATTGCTTTTTCTACCACGGGCAGTGTTTTCCTGTTTTATCCATAATAAAGACCAAATTTAGTTGTAAATCATTCAGGCGTTTATAGTTTTTCATGCAGTGATTACAATTCAGTTTATGTTGGACAAACGGGAAGAGCTTTTTCAATTAGAGGTGAGGAACATTTAAAACAATTCGGAAAGTATAAAAAATATAAAAATATTGTATTGACAAATTCTTCATTATTTAATCATTTATTGTTAAATAAACACACCTGACAATTTAAATTTGTTACAACGGTGCAATAAATCATCAAAATTTAATTATTTGGAAATTTTAGGAATTTGCGAAATCACTAGTGAACAAAATTTGACTATTCCAAATGATCTTTGTAATTTCAATTGCCCAGTTCTAAATTATATATTGGATCTAAATTAATATTATGTGTTGCTGGCATGTAAGTTACTTTTTGGTTTGGAGTCAAGATTGCTCGTCTCTATATTTTTGACATTTCATAACTTCAAAATTCATTATCTATTCTTACTATTTTGGTACAGAAGATGGCTATGTATTAGTTAAAAGCGCTTTATCTTTTAGTGAATAAACTTAATTTTTTAAAGAAGATTAATTATTTTACCATCCATTTGGCCAATAAAAAATTAGGGTGCTTACCTCTACGGTTCTGCGGTCTCTCATTTTCATCATCAAACAACCAATCCAAATCTAACTCGACTAGACTAGAACAATTTCCTGCTTCCATGGACTTAACACTACCGGAACTCTTCCGTTTTCTGTTCTTCTTTCCGGTCCTCTTCACCACAGAACATGCCTCACCTTCCACTAAATCACTTCCGGCTGCTAACCGACCCGATCGTTTATCTTTGCTTCTTCTCACCTCGACCCTATCCAAAATGTCCTCACACTCAACACTTGTGTTGCTGTAAGACGAATTTGCGCACTGACACAACTTTGCATCACCACTCTCGAAAAAATCACTACGAGCATCCTGCATTTCCGGTGTGGCACTAGAATTCGAATTGTCGTTATCTAAAAGGGCGTCCTTGGAGGTAGCACTGGTGCGTTCGTCGTTGCGTTTGTAGCGTTTTCTGGGCTGCCACGTTTCGTCGATTCGAAGAACCTCCTTGCTTGGCAGGCGGATGATTTCGCCGTTTTCCAGTTCCAGGTGGAAAAGAAGCGGCGAACGGCTACCCTGATTTTCCTCGTAGTCCGAATCGGAGTTGCGATTTAACGAATCCAAATCCGTATCGGGGCCGTGCGACGTCTGGTGTTCATCTGATTGTTCGGCGATAGGATAAACGATTTCGGAGCCGAAGTAGGGACACAGATTGAGATGCTGATTTCTGATTAAGGAGGAACTGGGCGGAGGCAAGGGATTTTTCGTGCCCTKGCCTCCAATTATKTCCAGGCTGTTTGGAKGGAGGGTTAGCGCTGGTGGCGGGCAACATGTTTCGAGGGCGGTGGAACGTATTCGGCGCACTCCACCTTGGCTGTGACTGCCAGACGATTTACAAAATAAGCCAACGCAGCTGAGCGACTGGTTTGGATTTTTGTCGATGTAACTCAGTTCCAACGAACCTATTAGGAGAAAAAAAACATTTTAGCTTCACGTTAATGAAATAGTGGTCTTTGTAAAAGTATAATAGTACAACAGTTGGCTACAAATATCGAGCCTGACAAAATTGATATTACGTTCATGGTATAGCAAGCCTTTTTTTACATGTGACAACCTTAGTGGAATAAGCAATTTTGCAATATGTTTTTCTGACTATCATTCAAAGTACAGGTGAGAGATCACATGCTGACTTTTCCTGAAATTGAGGAAAATGGCAGCAGCAGCATTTGAAGTGTGAGCTCTTTAAAACAGAATTTCATCTTTCCAATTAATGTTATGAGGTTTTTATGCAGAAGGAATATGTGTCCAATTAGCATTTTTAATAAATGGGACAATTCACATGAAGCGGACACCCCAAAAAAATATAGTTTTTCAAATTTCATTTTATTTTGACGTGTTGTACAGTGGCAACCCAAAAAAAAAAGTCCCGTACACCACAAAAATCGAGTAACAGTTATTTTACTTCCACATCCACAGATGAGAAGTATTGTATCGCGAAAAAAATTTTCAAAAATTTTTATTTGCTCATTCGTTTTAAAATGGCCGAAAGCATAAAAAAATTTCTTGTCTGTTTGTCTGTGGTTTTGTTTGTGGACACGATAACTTTTCAAAGACTTAATATATGAACTTGAAATTTGGCAAACTTATAAACCTCAACTACCCAAAGCGACATATTGTTTCTGAGGTAAGTAAGGTGGTATCGGGAAGGGGGCGAAATTGGGGGGTAACTACCCTTATTGCAAATATTTGTTTTTTATTTTTTTGTTTTAGTATATGATTAGTAGTATAACTGCAAGTATTATTCACTCTTATAAATTTTCGGTGCAGCAAACTGTTTAGAAGATATTAGCAAAAAAGCGTCACTTAAAAAAAATGGTTTTTCCTAAATATCTCTGAATATATTTAATATATTCAAAAAAAGAAAATACCATCAGATAGGAAATAAAATTTCTCACAAAAAGTGTCTTAGAAAATTTATTCTAAGTTTTGACATTTTCGAAATATTTCCAAAAAATCTATTTTGGACCCTGCTCATACGATTTTTTTAAAATTTTGGCATTATATAAAAAAAAAATTTCTGATCAGAAAGCACTCTTGTAATTTTTTTGTTAAGTTAATAATTTTCGAGTTATTTGGAAAAAAACTATTTTAAAATTTATATATTTTTGCTAATATCACGAGGACTGTTTGTCTTAGAAAAAAATGTGTAGAGAAAAAATGCTCAACCTGATTACTAATCGTATAGTAAATTTTATTCTGACAATTGGATGTGGAAGTATTGATTCAATTTGCAGTGATTTTTATTTTTCCATTGTGTGAACAATTATGTAACATTACAGATATAAAGGACAAACACAAACGCCCATGCCCTAGGTGGGACCAGAGGTAGTTGCGCCATCCACTGGACCACCAAGACACCAAGACTGTCAAATAGCAATAACTAAAGAGCCAAACCTTTCAAAACTGACAAACAACTGATAAACCTGTCAATGCTATATAATCCTAAAACAATCTAGGGAAAATACGAAATAAATATGAACACAACTACTTGGTTTATGAAGATTCGAAAAAAAATAATTTCATAATGATTCTTATACAAAATTTATTGTCTTCTGAATCTGGAACTCAAATTTTAGGTTTGAATTTTTCTTCATGTAAAGAGATGTTTTCAGATATGATTATTTTGCCTTCCCCAAATTCTATTTGCACATCTACCTTTTCTGGCACTTTCCAACACTTTCAAATTAAATATTTGAAAATTCTTTGTTTTTTTAAGAATAGGTATCGAGATTTTCGTGGAAGCACAAGTAGAAGGGTCAATGAAAGGTTTCCACAGAATTTCTGCGTTAGGACAATTGTGTTGCCATATTTCTTGTCTGGTTTTTAATTCTATATTCCTCAAAGACAAATGATCCATTTGCTATTTTTTGATGCTCCCAAAGCGATCAATGATAAGCGAGGGTGTTAATTAATTAATATATATTTCGAAAATGATGTAAGTATAGCATGTCATAATAAGGAAAATTTTCAAAACCAGAACATCTGAACACCTTGATTTGTGGTGCAAAGAAGCATTTTTTAAATGTTTATAGATACTTTTTGCCTATTTTTACAAAATCTTTTAACATCATTTAAGGACAGCCTGTATAATGAAGGTGTTGTCACAGGATATCTTGCATCAGCATAAATTTTATAAAACTAGATTTTAAAATGAACTTGTGTAAATATAATAATATAATTCCTCTAATTATTATTGACACTTTTTAGCAGCTGTAAAACAGCATTTTATCATCCTGGGACCTTTTTTATAATCTACTGTCAATATTAAAACAAGAACAAGTAAATCTGTGTTAGCAGCGCTACAAGGTGTCAAATTTGTACAACTAATACAGTTAGGTATTCTTGTTTTAGTTAAAAAACGTACAGTTTATAATCATTCTTAACTAACTTTCACTATACAATGGTTAAGCAAACTTTTAAGATCAGTAATTTAAATTGCCAGTGTAGTTTGATTGTGGCTGTTTTGGCAAATCACATAAGTTTAGAATTAACAATGGAAATACCTCTACAGAAAACAACCTATTTAAAATAGATTGTGTTTTACTTTCACTTATAGTGGAATTATGTTAATCTTGGATACTTTGTGTAACAGACTTTCATTTGCAACAGTCCCTGCCATAAGGAGTATTCAAAAATGCATAGATGTGTTGCGGTTTAGATTACCATTCTAATTCTGYTTATGGTGGAATAACACTATTTTTATACAGATAAAGTCTACATAYTAAATATGTCGACTGTAGTTTTATATCAAACAAAAAAAACCTAAAAAWAGAAACTGACAGGACACTTTTTAGGGTAGATTTAAGTAAAATTATGTTCAGCAACATATATGAAAAAAAAAGAATAACTACCTATTAATCGAGAAATAGACTATAAAATATATGATTCTAAWCTCAAGCTTTTTGCAAACTTTGTGTCAGTGAATTAAGATTTACACTAAACTTTTTGAGAATTTATCTATCTGTTGCAGCCTAGTAGCAGCGTGTATGTGTTCTTTCAAATGCGTACGTACTAGTCTTTTAGTCTAACCTATGTACACTTGCCGCAAGAACAAGTCACTTCCCAAATGTACTTTATCTTTAGAAGAGCTTGCAATTTTATCTAAATTATTTGTACTATCAACAACTAAAATATCATGTTTTCTAAGTATCCTCTTTAATAAGGCAAACTCAACTTTAATTTACTTTAAAAATTGAAAACTGATCTATGTTCTCAAAGTAGAGTAATAATTAATGAATTCTTCTTTAAGATAATAATTCTTCAAGTTTAATCCACTTAATTTTTTTATTGTAAAGCGCTTTATTTTACCTTTGTTGTACTGATGATGAATAGCTTGTAGTCGAAAGCGCTTTACAATAAAAAAATTAAGTGGATTACGCTTGAAGAATTATTATCTTAAAGAAGAATTCTTTAATTTACTTTGTGCTGACAAAGAATTTACTTGATATGGACAAGTACTTTTATTAAAAACTGATCAAATATTTGTATTGCTATAATCATTTTTCACTAGTGGTGATTTTAGACCACAGGTATATTTCATTTTGTAAAGAACTTTCGTCTGAAATTCGTTGTACTCGAACAAATAATGTTCTAATAAAATTATTCTTTTGAGTAGGAGGGTAGTGAGATGTGGCATGTAAATATCTGCCTGTGTGTGTTGGTTTTCTGTAAACCTTGTGTCTTAACTGACAAGTGTTTACTAAAATTTGGATATCTAAGAAAGGTAAACTACCATTACTTTATAATTCCATGGTAAATTTTGTCAGGATTTTGACTATTCAAATGATTTAGAAACCTACCTAACTCTTCTATACCATGGGGCTAAATAACAAAAGTATCATCGACATACCTATACCAACATTTTGGCTTAAACTGAAAACTGTTAATCACTACTTCTTCAAAGTTTTCCATAAACAAATTGGCCACTATATGACAGAGGTGAACCCATTGTGCAACCTGATTTTTGTCAAAATTACCGTTCCATAAGAAATAAGTAAATTTTAAACAGTGTCAGTGCTCAGATAATCTAATAAAATGGGTCCTTTCGTAAATAAAGTAAATGACTACAACTAATTAAAAAAAGTATTCTGAAATATGCAAACCTTTTGTAACGTCAACAACGTCATATTGACTATGTTATGTATGTTTAGTTATTACTAAATTATATTATTGCAAGATTTTAGCTTACAAATTCGAATAATCTCTATTAGCCATATATTGATGATATTTACACTTCTAGTTATCAGTTATATAGCTGTTGAGTTCATAATCACACAAGTGAACACCTTATCAAAGTTATGGTATTTAATCTTTCAGTAACAAACAAAACAGAAAGCATAATATTATGCTATCTCACCTGTGGGTTTAATTTCAGTTTGGCCACTGTTGGATATAAAACACAAACTGCTGTTTCCAAAATTCGAATGCCTCCTAGGTCCTTGAGCTAAATTCGAGATGCTCTGATCTAACTCTACGCTTTGTAATGAAGGACGATGTTCATCCAATAAGCCCTCCTCATGTGCATCACCATAAGGGTGATAAAAATGGGATTTGCACAACTGAGAATCGTCTTTCTCGATCACAAGGTTGTTACTTTTTAACCGTTGATGTTTTTGTTTTAAGTCTGATCTCGATCTGCGTTCTTTCTCAGGCACTTTTGTCTTGCACGGGACCACGTCGACTGCATCCAGATTAAGTTGCACCGTAATGTCATCACTACTTTCTGATGAATTCTTACGATGCACATCAGCCTTTAGATCTGAAATAATATGAGAACTTGCATGCAATATGAATATCATAATTATCGAAATGTCAATACCTATTGTACTACTAGCGGTCTCTGGCACTTCACGTATCACTTCATAATCTCCAGAATCTGCACTATCCACATCCGTAAGTGGATTGGGCGTATTTTCGTTAAATATGCTTAATGGAAGCGAAACATAACTTGCAGGTTGTGTTACCTCACTAGACGCCTTATTTGATAAAATTTGTAATTCGATTCCTTCATCTTCCCTAAAAAAGTATTACAAAGGAATAATTATTGGGTATTTCACAGCTTTTTTTTATTACACATTCCGAAAGATCCAAATGAAATACGATTGATGTGCTTTTTTATTTCTTTCAATATTGCGTAAAACTTGAGAAATTAATTAATAAAAATTAAAGGATTCAGTTGTGACGTCATAAGTGAACAATCTGCTTGTACCATGTTAAAAGGAAATGGATAAACAACAATCGGAGTAAGTATCAATATCGCGTACAGCTGACCACTGACAATACAGTGATGGCCAAGTTAACGCATTTTTTATGTGTTGCTTGTTTTCTTTTGTTTATCGTTCGTTGTTCTTGCGTTAATTAAGCATCATCAAACACAAACACAACAAATCCAACACCGGCATAAAATGATAACTTTTACAAAACCACATGTGTTTACAATCAGCTTGTCCGACGCCCGACATCCAACCGTGATTAGACAGCCACAAAAAAATGCAAAGTAACACTGTTGCCAAGTTGTGTATTTCCTTTTTCAGTTAAGTCGTCACATCCTTTGGTGGGCATTTTAAATTAGTTCAACTTTGACTTGAATATTTATGTACTTAAAAACATTTTTTGTACTAACCAACATAGGAAATTATTTGCATATGTTACATTTAGTAACGAAACTATATTGAATTTCGTAATTTTGACTTCACTGAAATACCCAATTATGGTATTCTCAACGAATTAATTCACTAAAAGTGTCATCTTTGATATTTTACCTTGAACTTTCTTAAAAGCATTTATTTCTATCAAAAATGCATGTTTATATTATTTATGGCCCGACTATGCACATCTGTATATTTTAGGTACATAGCATTTTCTGCTCCAATTTTAAGAAAGTAAAAATAACACATGAAGAAGTTAAACAGATAATTTGTTATGAGTGATCTAAAATGCGCTTACCTATTAGCAAAGGAAACATGTTTTATTATAATCATAATTCTAGAATGGGAAAAAAATGATCTAACCAATTTTTATTAAAATACCATATTCTTTATTGAATTGGATGTATTCATTATTATTAAATGAATAGTTGCCGCAAAGTTAAAATATTTTTGCTAGATAACATCTTAATATACTCCACATATTTTATTACTTTGCTTTTCTTCGTTGCATTGGTTGTGAGATACACACATACTGAATAGGCTACTGAGAACAAGTCACCTAAGTTTAACATTTTGATTCAATTCATTTAAGAATGTTTGAATACATCAATTCAAATTAAGTCTTATTAACCCTTAAGTGGGGACATGGGATTTTCTAACGTCAACGTGGACGTGCGGTTTGGGAGACGGCAAAATATATTAAGGCAAAAAAACTAAAATTTTCTAAGGAAAATTTGCAACAAAAAAACAAAAAAAAATTTAAAATGGTTGATGACAGGACTAGTTATTTTGAAGTGTGCTCTAAATTGCATTATGTTCAATACATGTGAGTAAACAAAGCACTTATTTTGTAATACATTTATTACATGGTAAATGTTTAAAAAGGTTATATAGTTACAAAAAAAGCGGTTCACCATCTGATGTACTATAGTTAACGTTTCATTTTCATCATCACTGCCTGCTGATTATTCAGAGTTATTGTCATGATCAGATTCGTCAAAATTTTCATCTGGGACATCGTCAATATCACTAGCATCACTCCTACTGCATTGAACCAATTTAAAACTGTTTAGTCAAAATCTGAATCCAGGATACGCACACGTTCTGAAGGTCCGGCCTTTTTGCCGCAGCAATTTCCCGACAAATTTTATAACGCAAACGCGGACATGCCGTCTGTGAGACTATTCGTCAACTAAATCTCTAGAATACCCCCGTATTTTAAGACGCTGGTTTACCATATTAGGTATAAAAATTAAAGACGAATCAGGCTTGGAATACATGAAATGACAACATTGKGGGCATTACCAATTTTGAAAATGCAGCATKTTCAGTTCCGCTAATGATAGCTCTAKTAGAATTGGTTAACGGTAAAAAAAAAATTGACAATAATATCAGAAACACGATATCTATTTCTACAACACAATCACATATCAGTTCGTGTACATTTTGTAAAAGAATGTGTCAATTAAACAAGGTATATTCCAGTGAAGAATAAGTTATAATAAAATTTTTTTTCAAAATGAAAGATTTGCTAGACAATTGATTTCTTCATTTACTTAACGAAACACATGCAGATAACCATGTACATCATGGATATGTTGAGGCTTGGGACAGCAAATAAGTAAAAGAATCATGGAAACCTGCAAGACTGAGGCGATACAAGGATTTGAAGCATGCCAAGATGGATTCGTGAATGAGAACTATAACACTATCTGCAGTATTTGGGATTACGAACTACTATTCAAAAGATTCTTAAAAATTACAAATTTTGAAGATAATAATAATAATAAGCAACATTTTGAACTTTGTAAGTTAATACGCTAACAAATACATAATAATCCTTTGTTTATTTTCGAAACAAATTTAGTTATTATTAATTGCTGAATCTCGTAATTTCAAAATTAAGAAAATGTTCAAGAAACCCTTCTAAAAGAGTACTATTATTATAGTGTACCTGTAGATGTAAAGTAACTAAATACTTTTTAACCAAACAATAATAATTGTAACTTAAAATATTGATCGTTGTTTTATACTCGTAAAATGCTATATATAATCAGTGTGTCAGTAACAATAAAACAATCCTTTTAACTAAATGCCGAGCTTTTGGAGCTGTTTAGCTTTCTTCAGGGCCTAAAATCTATTGTTTACTTTATTTGTAAAACCAAACATAACATTTACTTATAGTAACAGATTATGAAAAGGGGCTTAACGGGAAGACATTAAATTAACTAAAGAATAACGGGAAACTTTAATTTTTATAACTTCCCTAAATGCTATCATTAATTTGTTAGTTTACTAACTGTGTTCCTGTTAAGTAAAATAAATAATGGATTTATTAGGCACTGGAGAAAGAGCTGAATAGTTCAGATGTAACTAAAAGAATTGTATTATTTATTGTAACCAACGCTCTGATTATATATAGTATTCTACGATTAGTACTTATCCATGTTGCCAGACCCAGATGGACACAAAAACACCCATTAAGTATAATTAATCAATTGATTAGAACATGAATTACCCAGTGAAATAGAGAGCTCTGGAAGTTATCAAACAAAATAATGCATGCCATCAAAAATCTGAAGGAAGTATAATAGTCACCATTTTTACAAAATGAAGTGAAACAATATGACAGTGAATAGGACCTATCAAACTAATTTTATAATGACTAGAGACTGATTGGAAATTTATTTTTTGCCCAAAAGGGTTGAATTTTATAATTCAACAGACCAATATTAATAGCCTGTAATTAATTTAGAAAATCCTGGTGTGCAATTACCCAGGACAACTAAATGATCGGAACCGCTGCAAACTGTTGTTCAAAATATCAGTCACACTTATCGGAATATTTGAACAAAGTCATAAAGTTATGTTTGCCAACAATGTACTGTTATAGTTATATTTTCAACAATATAGCTGCAAAAATTAAAAGTGTCTGAGGCAAGTCAAGAACTGTTAATCACAATAATAATGGGCAGGATTGTTTAACATTTGATGATATTTTTAGCCACAAACAATATTACATTATTAAAAATATCACCCAATAAAACCTACATTTATGAGTCAGTGCATGACACACAACAATATCTGTGGAAAGACCCAAACAATATCAAACATGCTCACTTAAAAGCACTTACAATACAGAAATTAAAATCCTTGACAAATCAGATAAATATTACAAATATCGGGAAAAATAATGGATTAAGGACCTACACGTATAAGCAATACCTACCATTTATGAAAATGCAACGAAAGAACGAATTTAAGTAGGATTTGCACATCATATTATTATTATTAGCACATGAAGCTGTCTCCATGCCTGCTTAGTTGTACTAATTAAAGTAGATAAGAGCACACTTTTGTTTTACATTAACATGTGCATAATTAGTCTTTTTTTATTATGTTGATTATTATTTATTTTGTGACATTCTTTATAAAAAAAAATACTTTTCAAGAAGTTTTTATAACCAATATGAATTTACATAAACCTATTGTGAGAATCACCTAGACAGCAATTCTACAAAAATAAAGAATTACAAAAAAAATTGCTTACTTCTTCTGCTCTTGCCACTCTTCTTCCACTTCTTCCTTAATACATTCTGTGGTATCATACATATGGTGAAGGCCATAGTTGACTAATTTTACAATACCAAACACTATTGCCACTGATGCACAGTAAAAATACCAGATATATCTCGTTGGAGGAAAGTACTGTAACGTGACCTCATTTTTAAAGACATCCTTAATAATTCGTGTTATTCACTTACGACATAAATGGTAAACGGTAAACAGAGCAGGAACAGCCACAGATATAAGTGGAAAGTGTTACAAAATTCGTCTTGATGTGGATCGAAGAACCATCCACCGGTTAAGGAAGCCCATACTCCTTGACGTAAAATTTCCAGTGTCTGCGAGCCCATTGGTGGCTGCTCTATCATCATATCATACCTAGTCTTTTTGTAACATGACACTACATGTTTGTAGTTTCAGTCCAGTTATTTACACATCGACGACGAATCAATGTTGATCACCATCTTGAATTTTGCTAACTACCTACATAGTGGAACAGAACCTCCACAATATAAATAACAACAAAGACGGTTAAAACACGTTCACTAACCTTCCCAAGTTTAATCTTACTTTGTCCCAGTGCATGGCAGTGTGTCTGTTTTTTCTACGTCACAAGTAAGTATTAACAAACTGTATTTTGCCAATTAATGTTTTACTTTCACTTATGTGTCAGAAATGTAACCTTTTTTGCCAAAAAGCTGTCAACTCGACATTCGACACCGATCAGCTGATATTGTTTTGCCTAATCGCAGGCTCCAACAAAAAAATTCACGGCTACGTCATGCGTTGAAGAAATATAACAATTACTTAACAAAATTCAGAACATTATCGTCCTATTAATTGCGTTATCAGCACCTGTAACGTGCTGAAGCGCTGACATACTTGTTTTGCAGGTACACCTAACTATTTACCATAATTAGATAACTCCAAGTAAAATGACTGAAGTAAAAAAGATACTCAAACAAGGTGCTATTCAGATAGGTGCTGGAGGCTCTGCAGGTAAGGTTTTTCATTTGCAAACCAGGGAGAATTGAATTATAACATTACTATACAGGTTTTGTGGAAGTATGCATAATGCACCCATTAGATCTGATAAAAACCAGGTTGCAAATACAATCTGGAAAGGTTTTGACTCAAAATGACCCTAGATATTATTCTGGCATATGGGACTGCTTCAGAAAAATGTACAAATATGAAGGAATTACTTCCTTTTGGAAAGGAATTATTCCACCAATTTTAGCTGAGACACCCAAGAGAGCTGTGAAAGTATAATTTATTGCATTCTATTGTTTTCCCAGTTTATTAACGCATTTGTTTTGCAGTTTTTTACCTTCGAGCAATATAAACAGTTTTTTATGTTTGGTTCTAGCACTCCTACTCCATTGGTAAGATAAGATGTTTCATACCCATAAATTAATTTAATTGAACGGCTGCTCGTTGCCGCTGTGTTTGGTATGTAACTTTGACCCCGTGTGTGTGGTTTTAAACACTTCCGTGGTTAAGGCCACGAAGGCTTACATTTTACAGTTATCTACTTTATCTATATAATATGCGCCTGTTTTTATTATTTTCGTTTCACAGTAGTTATTTCCATACAACATATGAATATTTTTAAAATCTATTTTCAATGGTTGTTGCATTAACTTACGTATAGATGCTAATCAACGGTTTTTGAATTACCTATTATAAAACAATTTTTATACTTGTGCAAACTAAACAGAATAAGAGCTGCGTTTATGTTTAGAAACAAATATAGGTATTAAAGATAAATTGCCGAAAACAAACATTTAAATTCAAGTAATATTTAAATACAATAAGAATGCTCGAATTTATTAATTTGTTGACTTAAAATAGGTATTCTGTTGTATTGGACGTAGAGTTTATTTGTACAGAAAAGTTTTATTGTAATATTACTTTCTATCATGCTTAACTAGATCTTGCGTAAACACAATTTTTGGGCAGGTTGTTTGAATGCATACAAACAAATCAGGGGGTAGGGAGAAAGCGTTAGTGGCACGGATAACCCACTAATGATACCAAACAAACGATTAGGTGCGTCCCGATTTTTGTCGACGAATTCAAGTTCTTAAGGATTGCTGATAGGTGGCCTCACATGTTAAGAGTATGATTTTTAAAAGTTAGATACATTGTGACAGAATTTCGATTTAGGTTTTGTTTTCATGTCAAAAGTAATAAAACTACAAATACCAGCTCTTAAGTATAAAAAGACCTCATCGTAATACAGGGTTTCTATAAATGATTCATGCAACGCAGGCGGCATTGATTTCTACATTCTTTGTGCCGCTTTTTTGTAACTGCTGTCAAGCTACAATAAGCACGGCGATCACTCGATATCAATGAGCAGACCAAGTTACAGTCACGAAATTGAAGGCTTTTTAATGATTTTCCAACAATTTATGGTTCTATTTCTCTTCCAGAAGTAAAAAATAACAATAATTATTGGTATAGCATGCTTGTGGTAATCTCTACAGTTTAGATTCTTACACTGTTGCACAGTGGATTTTTGTATAGTGCGCCTATCGTTAGTACCACTTAATTTGTGAATCTTAGCATTGTGGCAGTCTGAAAAGATCTTTCAGTCCATCACAGTACAATTATTTAACAGGTTTACTGTAGCCACAACTTCACAAATATGATACATAACCTAAAAGTTATACGAAATCATATCACCCTACAACTCCGAAATGTGAGCTTTCTGCAACCGTAAAGTTGATTATCTCACAAAACACTACAGAATACCTATTTTGAAAATATGTACACACTTCCAGACGTTTTATCTTATTAAAATATATCAAATGGTTCAACAATCGACAAATGACAAGTATATGTCAAAACAATAGTTGTGTTCACTTTGTGCGTGCGTGCGTGTGTGTGTAACATCTGTATCACTATTTTTTATGAAAAATTTACTTTAAAAAATTACAAATCTAGCTGGCACTGTTACTATGACCACTTGAATTGGTTTGTTTAAAAAAATATTGCATTATCTGGATGTGCAAAACCGAGAAAATTTGATGGTACGTACCTTTTGTTGTAAGTACCCGATTTAGTCAATTTATTAAAGATTTGTTGCCCAGTGTACGTGTGTAATTTTGCTTTAAAGCAAGATTCCTAATCATAAAAAAACTGTTAATTATCGTTAGTCGGGATAGCTCTAGCGATTTTTAGATTGCAAAAATTTTCAAAGCTTTGAGTACGTATAGAGGCTAATTTATTGTTTGTTGATACATCACAAATAAACTGAAGTCTTTTTCGAGCATGTATCTCAATATTAGTGCAGAAATTCACATACTGTGAAAAGATTTTTGGTAAAGATAATTCAAACTGTAACGTCGCGCAGCCTTTTATAAAATTAAAAATACAGTTTCGATTTCGATTTTTTGGTATGTTTTTTAATGATATACTTACTAAATATTTTTTTATTAGACATTTTCACTGGCTGGTTTGGGTGCGGGTATTACTGAAGCAATACTAGTTAATCCGTTCGAGGTGGTTAAAGTTACGCTGCAAGCGAATCGTGCCACCGGCAAAGAAGTACCAAGTACTTGGACGGTAACAAGACAAATAGTAAGAGAAAATGGTTTGGGATTTAGAGGGTTAAACAAAGGAGTGACAGCTACTATTGCTAGAAATTGCGTATTTAACATGGTCTACTTTGGATTCTATCACTCAGTGAAGGGACTTTTACCGGAGTATGACGTAAGTACATCACCTGTCAAGTTTAGCTTCTACCCACAAGGTGGCATTGTTAGATGTACATCTATGTCTGTTACCGGGTATCGTGATTCTGTTATTATACTTTTGCTGAATCGCTAATTGGAAGGATCGTAATTTACAAATGTTATGACCTGATACCTACGTCTGTCCTAAATAAAGAAAAACTTTTTGGTGTCATGTCAGTACTGCAAAATAAGGAAGAAGGAAATATTCATTATTTGTTTTATTAATATTGATGAATTATCCACCTTAAGTTTAACTATATTGTGTATAATGACACTTTATTGCATGTAAAGCCACTATATCTAACGAAGTACCGCAATTGGCAGCCATTTTGTTTCCAACTAGGGGTGGGAATTGTGGGAAGTAAGCAAACGAAAGAACGTAGTTTACTATAGCTACTAATCAGTTGCTCCACACTGAGTTCGTCAGACTAAAATGAATTAGTCCATTTTAAACTATGCGAGGGACTTGTACGATACTGACTCAAACAGATGCGGCATTCGAACTGAACAACCGCTAGCGAACTATTATAATATAGAATAGTAGCTACAGTACACTTCGTTAGTTAATTTGCTTACTTTCGACCATTCCCACCTTTAGTTTGAAACAAAATGGCTGCCAATTGCGGTACTTTGTAAGATATAGTGAGAATAGTGACTTTAATTGCATATCAATTGCTGCCTCTAGCTAGAAATTTGTTAACAGTAGATCTCTATACGTGGGTGAATGCTTTCAGCGTCCATAATATAAGATAATATTTTGTCGACAAAATATTATCTTATAGTAGCTCTCTATAGTCTATACCTATATATTATAATAAACATAATATACATATTTTAAGAATTCAGCTATGTTAAACTCAACTGTTTTTTATATTCTCATGACTTCGGCGTTTTTTGAGTGTTTAGTTATAATAATTAGATTCCTCACTGCTTTAGGATCACGTGCAAGAGTTCTTCAGGAAGGTGGGCATTGGTTTTGTGTCTGGTACTTTGGCTTCTTGCGTAAATATTCCATTCGATGTTGCTAAATCTCGTATACAGGGACCTCAGCCAATTGTCGGACAAATCAAATATAGGGCTACTCTGAGTTCTATTGTTATTGTTTACAAAGAAGAAGGGTAAGTGTTGATATATGTTAAACAAACATCACAAACCTAAGAAATTTTGGGAAATAAAAGGATTATCTAAACTACAAAAATGTTGTTGGTAACCAAAACAATACAGTTGTCTCTGTTGCATTGTTTTAGCTTCCGAGCCCTTTATAAAGGACTTCTTCCAAAAGTAATGAGACTGGGACCTGGAGGTGCAATTATGTTGGTTGTGTATGATTACATGCACAACTTTTTAACAGCTAAATTTCCCAATTAATTTCAACAAACTGGAATGATATTCGGTAGTCGGTAATATTCATTAGTCGTAGACCTTATCGAGTTTTATTTTCGTACTACTTAAAAGATTGCCATATTTTTGCATCGGTTTTAATTGTTAAACTTTATGTTATGTTATCGTCTAATAATACCAACATATCATAAGTATATCTGATTTGGTGTAAAACGCGTGTTGTTATGAATAATTGTATTCATTTTTTTTGTATTACGATGCCACATGTAACATGTAATAAATTTTTACTCAGTGTATAGGGTATATTTTTTAACTTTTCAGCAACATTCCGAAGTTTAAAATATGTATAGTACTGTGTTTGAGTTGAAAGAATTCAATAAATGTCAGGTACGGTACCTCAGGGTGTTTGTGATATGTAATCGTCGCAATTTGCGATGTGTGGTATTTGTCATTTTGGGTGCTACCACTGACTCCGCTGGACCATATCACAGGTCAGGTCAGGTCGTTTAAGTCACAAATCGCGTGTGACTTTAACATAACATTTTAACGTATATCGCTTCACAAAACAAATAGTGTTGAAATACTATTTTTTTTTCTAAAAAAGTTCGTGTATGATCAAATCGGACGCCATCGTTTAGAAATGATCAAACTCAGCGAATGGTTTAGCAATAGCCATGTCGAAGCCGTTTGTCCACGGAAAAGGCCGTGATGAACAGAACTTGACTCCACGTTTTAATATATAAAACCTTATCGAACATTCAAGTCGAATTTCGATAAATGATGTTTAGTAAKCAATATGTCACATCGTCACATCCCTTTTTCGCGTCGTCTTCGTCCGTCGAGATTTCAGCGATTTGATGACCTTTTAAATTGAACACATGTTATAATAATTAAGCATTATGGGTAAACCGAAGCTATCTTAGCAAAAGAAAGGTAGAAGTTTATGTCACCCGAAATTAGTTTCTGATAAGAATAGAAGAATATAAAAAATATGCAAGAAAGAATAAAAATGCTGATAGGTAAGTTACCGCCTAATGGAATCACCAAAATGGATTACATTTTTGGTGTTTTATAGAATTCATTTATAGGTGGGTAAGTATAATGAGTACATTTGTGACCTACAATAAAGGAAACCCAATGTTGACGGAAAACAATAGGAAGTCAGGCTGTCATGGCTAAAATCTACTCGTAAATTGTCGTGGCCAGTAAAATATTCGTCCAAATTAATATGCAGTGACGAGTAGAAATTCGACGTATGTGTGACGATTATCACAAATGCGTGATTCGCACCAAGCACGAGACATTTCACAAGGATTGTATAAAACGCAGTCTAAAATTTCCGAAAGGAGTAATGGTTTGGGGTTATATGACAGCTTCATGATTCGGATGCTTTCAAATTATTGATTGTACTAGGAATTTTCTAAAATATCAACAAATATTGCAAAACAGTATGTTGCCAAACATTGCGAAGTTAAATGTTGGTGAAAATTATTTTTTAGTAGAAAACCACAAAATTTTAAAATCATGATGATGTGATTTTTAAATGAAGTAAGTAAATCCAAGTAAGATGCAAGTTATTGCTAAAAATAGGCAAATACAAATTTTTGCTGATAGCTAATCACTAATCAAGTCATCTCAACAAGCAGATTGAGAATGATATGCTATTTTTAGATTAAATACTTAGAGGAAGCCCTTATACATTTAGGTCCACCCTGTATTTATATTGTAAAATATACGAGAAAATACACACAACAGAAGATTGCCCAGATATCATCTGCGACAGTATCAACTATTCCATTTTCCACCTGCAAAACCATTAATTCCTTAATGACGATCGTCCGAAGCAATGTTGCGATACCCTGTTCCCTTCTGGCAGAATTCCTGTTAACTGGCAAATTAAATAAGCGCCTTTACCGAACATCTGCGACCTGTTCCAAATCTGCATCCCCAGGGGAATCGTTCGCCGGAATAGAGGCTACTGCTTTGTCCTTCTTCGTCGCTTTGCCGATATCGTATGAAGCGGTATCGTATAAATACGATTTACGGCGAACTTATGCAACGAAAAATGAATATTTGATAGTGCATAAGGCATAAATATGAAATACAACTTAGAACAGACAGATCGGAATAGTGTTCGTGTGGAACTATATTTCTCGTTTTCTTAATAATATGATGGTTATATGGCGACGGAAGTTTACGCTCACACACATATAGTCCAGTACAGATTAATCTTTCATAATATTATATATAGATAACAATGAGGGTTAATTTAACTTTCTAATAACAAAACTAAGCTCTGTACTACGTGTAATTCTAGACTTGTTTAGCCTAGAAAGGTTTTAGTAGGCGAAATTGGATATGGCTTCTATGGTTACAAATTAAATAAGATATGTTTTGAAGGAATCGAATTTTATTAAAAAAGTTGCTATCTCCTTGGAGAGATATAACATTACTCTATGCCAAAAACGTCACCTGTAGAACGGAAAATAAATTTTTTATTACGCATGCATCATAAGCAACAATTATCGCACGCTGCAGCGTGTGTAAAATGATGATTATGATGCGCCTACTTTTTTATTACCTAGATATTTACCTGCCGTTTAAATTACTAGGTATACCTTTTGTACCCATATCAAAATGAACGAACACTTTTAAAAACAACATTTCTTTATTCTAAGTAACTATAATACTCTTATTTTAAATAAACATTGATTGTACAATTTGTATTTTTAGATATTTCAATTCCCGCATTTTTAAGTGCATTATTTTCTGAGAGAATCCCTATAACAACCAAGTTTTATGATTTAAGCCTACTAAAAATAATTACAAAATTGTAAAAGAGAATGTTTAATGTTTAAAACATTTTTGAGCTTATGATGCATTCGTAATAAAAAATAGCGTATGATACGCGTGTATAAGAGGGCCTTTAAAGCCCTTGCGACTTACAAAACACTCCGCTGCGCGTCGTGTTTTGAAATATGTCGCGCGTACTTTCAAGGCCCTCTTATACACTTGTATCACAATATACTATTATATAATTGTTTTAAGATTATATATGTTTTTTGACGCACTTGTTATTTTAAATTAGGATAAATAGTTTAAAAACTTGCATTTTGAAGACAAACAGGAACATCTCATTCTCCATGGCAAAAACGTTGTTGTCAGCCTACTATTGTTAAGACATTGTTATTACCTGCCTTTATTTGAAGTAAGTTACTTAATTGTAAAACGATAAATTTGTTATTTACGTTGATCATTTCCATTAATTATTGGAGACGGTAGAGCGGGCGATCGCCTGTAGTACGTGTGTATACACTGTCACAAGTGTTAATCTTATCCCACAGAGCCAATAAGCCAGCTCTTGGATAACCAAACTTTCATAACCGGAATAGTCTTTAAAATATTGACACTTCCACATTTAGAGAAAATCGACACATCAGATCAGTTAAAAAATTGTCCATGAGTGTAGTTTAAAAAAATTAATTTGAAATCACAGGTATTTATATATGGTGACATGAACACGCGCAATCTCCTTTGATATACTCCTGAAAACTCATGTTCAAGGCGAGAAGTATGTCACAGCATCGCCTCAAAATTATGGCTGTCCAGCTCATTGCACACGAAAGGTGAAAAATTATTTAAACCAAACCTATCGAGAGGTGGTACCAGTTTGTGAATTTCCTGGTATACAGCTATACATTTTTAATCTACTGATTTTTTTCTACCGAGATTGAATAGTAAAAGATAAGGTAATGCAAAACTATTAAGTAATGTAAATCAATTATTGAAGCAAAAAGTTCAAGATGCAGAAAAAGATCTTTTTTTTAAATACTGCATTCGAGTTCAACTTTCGTCCATATTCTTTGATTTTTATTTTGTTTAGTTTCAAATGCTTTACTTATAAACCTTTGTGTAGGAATTCTTAATTATTGAAATAATAAGCACATTTTGCAATTAAATAAAATAAAATCTCAGTTTTCTAGAGTAATGCGTTGAAAATATTATATTATTTTAAAAATTAGAATGAGCGGGGCTTAAACTAGTTTATTAGCAGGTTAACGTCTTAGCGTGGCGGTATTTTTTACAGTGATAAGAGACACATATAGGTAAGCTAATAAAATAAATTTTGAGTTGAAGAAAGTATATTTTTTCCAAATGTATACATTATAGTTTTTATAGTACTTAAACTAGAGAATAAAGTACCCACCTGAATTTCTATATGCGACTGCATTCTTTTGCATTTAGCAATATGAGTCACGTTTATTCCTTTTAACAGCTGCATTTAACAGCTCCATATTGGGTTTTATCCATAAACTCCAAAAAACAAAAAGCATGAGCACATTTACAAAATTGTTGAAAGCACACATTTTTATCTTGGAGAATTCTGTAAATATTTTTTGTACCTATTTCGAAACCGTTTTCACCAATTTTTTTTTATCAACTAACAAAACAGTGGTTGTTTCCCATACATCCCAACCAACTGATATTTTTATAGTAATGACAGAATAAGGAAGGTGCAAGGTGTTATATGCATAATTTAATCTTTTATCAGGATATTAAATGATTCTCCATGATCTCTTAGTCACTTGATATTGTACCTTAGATTACTCATATTTCTTTCATTTGCATGCAAAGATTCAACTAGTTAACTACAGGTCACGTAGCGGATAGTGGCAAATTAGTGTGGTAATCGCGTTTCACGAAATCGTGTTCACTCCAACGCTTCCAGTTTGAGGGGTGAAATAATTAGAGCTACGAGTTCTTTCTAATACCTTTATTAGGGATAGGTTTTATATTGCACAAAACGCTTTTGCAACTAGCACATATTGCTGCAAACCGATATAAACCTGTCGTTTCGCATTGACTAGATGTTAAACTTAATTTTGATTAGATACACATATAATTACAAAGTATGTTACACATACAAAGTAATGTGAGATCTTTTAAGCATTTAAAGACCAAAAATATTTATACCTTGGTCATATCTTGAATAAAACTGATGTATGGCAATTTTAGAAACTTAAGTTATCACATCGAGGTTGATACTTTTGGATAACCTAAACGCTTCGTCTAGTTAGGAATGAGACAGTAGTGGTGGCAAAAAGAATTATTTTTAAAACATATTGCGTTGCAAAAACATCAATAGAAGGTACAACCTTTGCGCCACAAAAATAATTTACACAAGATATAATGGAGAATGGTATGCTCCATTGCCACTCATAGGAATAATGTCAAAGACGTAGACATTTTGGTCAGGCATCCAGTACGTGGTTTAAGTAGGCTATGTAGCAGATTGCAAGTCTCAAAATCTCTATCTTGGACAGTTTTTTATCTGGCGGGAGCGTGGGTAGCAATTTTCTTAGTTCTGCAAATGCGACGTTGAATGCCTCTACTCGTATCCTTTCTCTGGTAGCATGTGCCGTTCTGTATTTTTGGGTAGCTCGTCTACGCCGTCGTCGCTCTTCTCGGCTTAGTGCACCCATTTCGTTATTTCTATCCCTTAAAAAGCACACATACGTTTTGATTTCAATTTCAATCATATACATAAAAACTAAAATATACTACAGTGCGCTTTTATTCACCCCACCGATGTTTTACCTTTTAAACGCGCTAACGCAGAAGATTCTGATAAAATGCGAATCATTAAAAAATACTCCCAAAATCAAGATGGTGCCACAGTCGCTACCAAGTCGAAAAATTTTAACAACAAGAATGGGGCCATGTTATACTTCATTTGAAAGCCATGTTCGTGGTCTAAATAATGGCGTTTCGCAAATTGAATTGAGACAATCCATTCTCAAGTTATGAAGATTCAAAATGTGACACAAAAGCGGTTTCAGATTGAAAATATGAATACAAAATTCTATTAAAATAATCACGTTACTCGTGATTGAAAGTGTCAATAAAGTAGATTCTAAGTTCAACAATAACGTAATAACATAAAGAAAAAGAAGAAGAATTATTAAAAAATGAAATTAGCTACAACTGTGAGGGAGATACTTTCGTCGGAGGTATAAATTGATGAAACCTTTGCAATAACTTATTTCTATTTTAACTTTATATAAAGGAGGCTAAAGACCGTTGATCTTAGGTGAGTATATCACTAGCTCTTATGATAAATATTGCAAAGTATTCCATACAGAATATCAAGTATCACTTTTCTTTCCAAATAGGTATATTTTTGAATATAATGTGCATCAATACTTCTATATATTTTTCCTTAAAAGCTAAAAGGTTTTAGTTACGTTGAATTGTTTATAGTATCTATAAGGACACAGGTGGCTTGCAGAGTAGGTTGTACAAGTTACTTAAACATGAACGAGAAATTGATCTATGGACTAATCGTATATGCCTTACCTTCTTCTAGGACTTGGTACCAAGTTATTACAGGAAGTGATGGTTTGCAGTACTTCTCTGGCTTCGTGCGTACTCATGGCATTTTACTGTATGCCCTAACGGCCTGAAAAAATTCGAACTGTTTATTTTATAAGTATTATTAATTATAAATAACATACGAGAATTGCCACTGCTAGGAATATTACATTTTACGAATACTGTATTTAATGCAATATAAGAAATTCACTTTTCGATTACTCGTAAAGCGCGTTAAGACATAAACCAAGAAAACTAAATACTACAAATCAATTCAAACAAAACAAGTTATGATTACAATCGCACATCCACAAAGTTTTGCTGTTTTTGCGTTACCTTAACTGGCAAAGAATAAACAAAATTCAGCTATAACATAGAAGTGCAATTAAATTTTTGGCAAAGGAAGGAAATGTACCCAAGGATTAATGTGTATAGGGAAGATGTACCGTCTTATTTTACATTAAAATTTTGGTCTAAACAGTTTCGATGTTATAGGGAATCAATTCGAGATGACCCTAGTTGAGATTTTGGTGTTAGCAGATCGAATAATAAGAGTTTCAACGATCACTGCTGAAGCTACAGTATTAAAAACTTTCCACGAAGATTTAGGAATGAATCTCAGCACATTGGATTCCGAAATTGCTTACTGTTTGGCCACGGCACCCAAGGAAAATAATTGTGCTTGCCAATAATGTAAATAACTGTCAAGTTACTATTTTATGTTATTATTCAAGCTGAATGTTTTGTAATAAAGCATCTTCATTTGGTCCTTCGAGCCGCATTGTAGGTCCTGTGGATGATTCATTAGTACAGCCTTTGCATTGCTTGTGCTTCTCGCTGTGAGTACTAAACGGCTGATTTCCCTTTTATACACTCCATTTTACTTTCTACCTACTACTGACGATGACAGAGCAGCTTGCTACTTTAAGAAGACAAAGAGGTCACTTGAAACGCAAATTGACCGACGTTAACACATTTTTACAAGACTTTAAAAACTAAACAAGACCTCTCTGRGATATATAAAACAATTGGAGGAAAGAATTGAAAGAATCTATCCCCTTTTGGATCATTTAGATGATATCCACAATAAAATATGTGCTTTGCCAGAGACTTTTGAGGAAGACAACATTTATGTTTCAGAATTTGAATCATTTTAATTTTCGGTTGTTTCTGAAGCCAAAGCTTTGTTACAATCACATGTCCCTGTAAACCCAGAGACGTTTCATGTGGGATCAGTCGATTCAAGTTCCAAGGTTAACAATTCTAACCCATTAAATTGTGTAAAGTTGCCAACGATTTCACTACCAAAATTCAATGGTCAGTACAACAAATGGTTGGAATTTCATGATACATTTTGTTCTTTAATAGAAAACAATGAAACGCTTAGCAATGTGCAAAAATTTCATTACCTTAGAGCTTCACTTGAAGGTAATGCGTCTGATGTTGATGGAAGCTGCTTTGTGATAGATAMACGAATAAAAAACTGTTAATTCAAAACCATTTGGATGAATTGAAACCGATAATACGTGAATCAGCCAGTGTTTTGCGTGAAATGTCTGACACTATTACAAAAAACCTAAGGGCACTAGAAACCTTAGGGCAACCGATTAAACACTGGGATTCTATTATTGTGCATCTAGCATCTAGAAAACTAGACAGACAAACGGCACGAGACTGGGAATTATATAAAGTTTCTGGTGATCTTCCCATACTTCATGAATTCCAGGATTCCAGGCATTTTTAGCATCTCAAGCAGATATGCTATAGAATATAAAAATGTGTCGAGGTGAGGTAAGACAGCAGAAAGAATTTAAAGGTAATAAAATAAATAAAACCATTGTAACGTCCAATGTTAGTTGCTATTATTGCAAAAAGGTGTGCATGCAATATACACTTGCGATAAATTTCTAAAATTGTCTGTGCAAGATCGTCTAAATGAGGTTAATAAATTAAACCTACGCACTAACTGTTTAGGCCAACATGGTGAAAAACAGTGCTATGTACGCAGCCGTCGTTGTAAACGTTTCAAACAACCCCATAATACGTTGCTGAATGTCAGTACTCCAATTGTAAAAGAGTCACATGTAAGTTCTTCTGGGGAAGTTGTTCCGCAAATCAATTTGAATGCTTGTGCAGCAAACCGATCTTGTTAGGTGTTACTTGCCACTGTATTAGTCAAAATAAAAGACAAAGATGGCAAGTGGCAAAGATGTAGGGTTCTTTCAGATTCAGCCTCCCAATTTTCATTAAAGCTGATTTGCAGAGTAAGTTAGGCATTAAGCTTTCCGAAATAGATATCTCAATTCAAGGGATTAATCAAGTTGTTTCACCTATTCATTTGCAGTATGAAACCATTATCAAGTCCAATGTAGGTTCCTTTACCATGAATCTGCAATCTTTAGTAATGGACAGGATAGGTAATAATTTACTCGATTCTTGTTTTGACCAAAAATAGTTTCATTTGCCAGATATTTTGCATTTGGCAGATCCTACATTCAATGTTGCTGCAATTATCGATCTGCTCACTGGTGCTAAAGTTTTCTGGTCTTTAATATTGCGTGGTCAAGTCAAACTGGGTAAAGGTCTTCCTGTTCTGCAAAACACTCGTTTAGGCTGAATACTACCGGGTCCATTATTTATTATCTGCGATAATCTTTAAAAGAACAAAAATGTGAATCGCTGTTTAAGAACAGTATTTGTAAAGACAGTACTGAGCAATTCATTGTTACAATTCCATTAAAAGATTTACCAGAAGTCTTGGGTGACTCAAGATCATCTGCATTAAAAAGATTTAAAAATCTTGAGAGATGTGGCGAGATAAGCCTTCTCAACCTTGATGTACATTTGAATTAAATACAGTCACATACGGGACAGCTCCTTACTTCGCTACCGGGTGCTTAACTCAAATTGCAGATGTGAATGCATCCCATTATCTTGAAGCAAGTGAAGTCATCAAATCAGATTCATATGTTGATGATATTCTATCAGGAGCAAGCACAGTAGAGGAAGCTGCATCACTTTGTTCCCAGATTACAAACATTTTAGGCCAGGCTCATTTCACGTTGCATAAATGGGTCTCAAACGACCTTCAGGTATTTCATGACATACCAGGCGTAAATTCGGATTGCGAGATAATTCCGGTTAGTTCTGATTCAGTGACTAAAATGTTAGGCTTATTTTGGCAACCATCCTAAGACACTTTAAACTATAAAGTTTGTTGCAGTCCTGGGGATTGTACTATATCTAAGCGAAAGATCCTTTCTGAAATCAGTCAGACTTTTGACCCTTTAGGACTTCTTCGTGTAACTACCATTATTGGTAAAATAATCCTACAATCATTGTGGATAACAAATTTGAATTGGCATGATCCCTCTTCCATCGCAGATAAATGGAACAATTTTAGGAAGAACTTACCCATCCTGAATGATATAAAGGTCCCTAGGCATATACTATGCAACGATACAATTCTTATCGAATTGCATGGTTTTGCAGTGAAACAGCATATTGTGCTTGTGTTTATTTGAGATGTACTAGTTCTGGCAGTGTTCAAGTAACACTAATCTGTTCACGTGCAAATGTAGCACCTCTGAATCGACTCACTATACCACGATTAGAGTTGTGTTATGCTCATCTTTTGTCAAAGCTGGTAAAAAAGGTTAAAGATGCTTTGCGAGTCACCATTAACAAGGTTTATCTTTGGTCAGACTCCATTATCGTGTTAGGTTGGATTAACTCTTCACCAAACATCTTAAAGGTTTTCGTGGGCCATAGAGTTGCAGACATTCAAATAAATTCTGATGATTGCGACTGGCATCATGTACCTATATCCGATAGTCCAGCTGACTTAAGTTCTAGAGGTATACCTCGACAACAGTTGAAAGACTCTTTATTATGGTGGCATGGTCCTACCTTGTTATCCACGAATGAATGTTTTTCGCCTCACCAAGCTGTACTAAATAATGATACAGAAACCTTGCCAGAACTTCGGAGAACTGAAACTGTTCGTCCTGCATTAGTGAATGAAAGTCCAATACAATTTGTGAGATTTTCTAACTTTCGTCGTCTTGTACGATGTATTGCCTACGTTTTTAGGTTGTTAAGCAAATGTCGTCAATGTCATGAGTCACGATGTATGGGCCCTTTAAGTGCACAAGAGATCAATAATCATTGTTGTGCCTTGTTAAAACTGTACAATCGGAATGTTTTTCCCAAGGACTACAATATTTGCGGAGTAATACTGCTTTACCATCAAAGAGTTAAATGGCTAACCTGAATCCATTTATTGATAATGAAATTATTAGAGTTGGGGGCAGATTAGACGCATCTAACCTTGATTTCGAACAAAAACATCCTATCGTTTTACCCAAACATCACTTTACGATGCTTCTATTTAAATATCAGCATCAGGTTTTGTTACATGCTGGCCCACAAATGATATTATCATCGATAAGAGGCAATTACCGGCCTTTAAAAGGCAGAAATTATGCCAGACTTGTAGTTCACAGTTGTGTGAGGTGTTTCCGCTGCAAACCCGTAAATGAAATTCCAAAAACGGGGAATTTACCTGCTGATTGTGTAACGCAAGCTATAGCTTTTCAAAATGTAGGTGTTGATTATGCCGGACCTCTTTTAATAAAATTGAAACCAGGTCGTGGTGTCAAAACTACAAAATGTTATATCTGCATTTTTGTCTGTTTTACAACGAAAGCGGTGTACATTAAACGAGTCACGAGCTTCATTGCTCGTCGAGGCAAACCAAAGAAGATATATTCTGACAATGGTAGTAATTTTGTGGAGCTTGGAATGAGCTGCGTAAAATTATTGACCATTTGAAATATTCTAATGTGTGGTCTTTTATACCGCCAAATTCTGCCCATTTCGGCGGTCTTTGGGAAGCAGGTGAAATTTAATTTAAGAAGAGTATTGGGTAATTTACTTTTAACATTCGATCCCTTTTATGCCAAATCGAATCTATACTGAATTCACGACCTCCGACTCCACTTTCGACAGACCCGAATGACCTGCAACCTCTTACACCATCACATTTATTAATAGGCCGTAAGAGTACAAGCTTACCAGGAGAAAACTTCATGCATGTTGCAAGCAATCGATTATCTAATTATCAACGGGTGCAGCAACTACGCTAAAGGTTCTGGAAGCGTTGGCACCAGGAAACAATGGCTTCATTCAGCTCCTAATATCGAAAGATGTACCATGGTGCTGTTCAAATTGGATAATGAACCACCACTTCATTGGCCTTTGGGATGAGTCACTTAGACCTGACCTGACCTGATGGCATCGTGCGTGTAGTGAAAGTGAAATCGCAGAGAGGCGAATACACACGTCCAGTGACAAAGGTGTATCCCTTACCTAACAATGATGGGAAGTTCAAAGGCCGGTAAAGGCAGCGTGCTGAAACATATCACCCTAGGTGCTATTTTTAATTATTATTTTGCATAGAATTACGCTCGTGCCTGAAGGCTCCCACCACCTGCAGCTCGGGAGAAAAGTCCCGATCGCGCACATATGTGAGCGCCGACCTACTACTTCTATAACCCCACTCTAATCTAGATCGTGATACGACCCCTCTCTAATCGGGGCCTCCAAAAACGTATAAAAACGGTGGCGCTGGGGCCGCGACTTCACTTGAGATCTCTTTCAGGTGTCATCCAGTTCTCTCCTCCTAAAGGCGAAGTGACCCCTTAGTAACCCTCATCGTGACGCTAATTCCCTTGTGGAAGAGGTGACCCCTGAGGAAGTGCTAATCGTGACGCCGAGCCTCCCTTCTGAGCGAAGTGACCCCTTGGTAACCCTCATCGTGACGCTAATTCCCTTGTGGAAGAGGTGACCCCTGAGGAAGTGCTAATCGTGACGCCAAGCTCATCTCCTGGGCGAAGTGAACCCTTAGTAACCCTCATCGTGACGCTAATTCCCTTGTGGAAGAGGTGACCCCTGAGGAAGTGCTAATCGTGACGCCGAGCCTCCCTTCTGAGCGAAGTGACCCCTTGGTAACCCTCATCGTGACGCTAATTCCCTTGTGGAAGAGGTGACCCCTGAGGAAGTGCTAATCGTGACGCCAAGCTCATCTCCTGGGCGAAGTGACCCCTTAGTAACCCTCATCGTGACGCTAATTCCCTTGTGAAAGAGGTGACCCCTGAGGAAGTGCTAATCGTGACGCTAAGCTCGTCTCCTGGGCGAAGTGACCCCTTAGTAACCCTCATCGTGACGCTAATTCCCTTGTGGAAGAGGTGACCCCTGAGGAAGTGCTAATCGTGACGCCAAGCCCGACCTTTTGCATTCCTTCGACACCTAGACCTCCTCTCCGAGAGTTAGCTGAATGGCAGGGGGAGCGAACGTGCGTAACCTCGCGCGGCTAAGAACCACCGGCACCAGCTCTGCGACAACGAGCTGTACGCCCGGGGGAGACACCACTCGGACCGACATCGCACCGACGGGGCGAGATCCGCTCTCGGAGACCACCCGCTGCGATAACCCGGCCAGAGCAGACCTGGAGGCCACTACACGAAATACAGGCCGGCGAGGTCGACCATCGCCGCGCCGCTGGGAGACGATCCTCTAGGTAAAATTCTGTGCTGCATTGATATCTCTTGTTATGTTATGCCACAGGATCATAACTTAACTATACGTACGTTCTTTTCAGCTTCCCTTTTGCTTATTATTACGAATTTACGCATTCTGTTCTGAAACCCCTCACGAAATCGCATTTACGTTACCATTATTATTGTTTTATGCATTTATTAACCCTTTATTTCTACATATATCAACACCACGTCATTTAATCGTTGCATTGGGCCACTGCAGGCTTTATTTGGTGTGACTTCTCGTTGGGAATGCCTTTAACAGAAATCAAAGGCTGTTAGGCTACCAAGGATATCCTACAACGTGGGTGCTCTTGAAGCCCGAAAGGCTTCACCTGAGAGACAGTGGTGATGTCCTCCTTCGAACTCTAGGCTGGGCGTTGTGAGCATAGCGTCTCCACGTACCAAAATGCCGAGGCATCATTTACTGCGGGATATGGGATTTTAGCTCTAGGCTATTGCCTTCGAGAACCACGCTGAATAAGTCATACAAGGCTGTCTTTATTGTATATGTTTCCCCCATGTATTATGTGTATGTGTATATACCTGTCTTGTTTTGTTTGGCTTTTATATTGTTTTGATATTTTCCCTTATTTGCCCTGTGATGTATCGTTTACGTAAATCCCTGTCTCGTCACTTGTTTCTGATAATTTCCTTACAGCTTAATTATACAATTTCTTCACAGCAACAACAATTATTACTGGTCAATGTGGTTCTACCACTGACCACCAATTAAACAATTCTGTTTGTTTCTCAGGCACATACAGGTCCCTGCTACATACCTGGCCTTTGCAAGGAGCCTCCTCCAACGATTTATGACGCAATATGCGATATTTAAGTAAATTCAGGTCTAGCCTGATTTGCTACCATACAAACATATTTTTCATAGTTAAATATAACATATATTTACTATGTAAAGACTGGAGCTTTTCCTGCGGTTTTTCTCCAGTCTATTGTAAGCACTCCGCAGTTTTCGGTGCAAAATATACTATATATATGTTACACCGAATTATGTGTTTTTGTTTACCTTTCCGTTACAGAGCTTCATATCGAACTAATTAAAACACAACGTAATTTTTGGGTCCTACTAAAGAACTAGACGATCACGTTTATAAAGTAACTTACTCATACTATTATGAGCTTTCTAAATTTAAATATATGGCCTGGGTAGGTTATGTAACAGTGGTGCCGTGACCAGGATATGAAGCTTTAAATCTGTAACAGGCAAGGTAAAACAAAAGTTTTATTTCAGCCATAATCACAACCGAACAACAGACAGGTGAAGAAGAGCTAGACATCTTTTGGGCACATAAACTTCAAATCTGAAAAACGAAGAGGACGTTCTTCAAAAAGCTGCTAAGTCTATAATCAACAGCCKTTACGGACAAAGGAAAATTGCTATCAAATAAAGGGCACTACCTGGACACTCTGCGAGTTTCGAGATTAAACAAGAAGATTTTGTCCATGCTTCCACAATTAGATGTTACCTTCCGAACACCAACCCATCTCAATAAGCTGCAGATAAATAATAGGATTGAGCGTATACAAGATCGTAGTAAGTACGTTGAATTTTTCTTTTTCTCGTAAGATTCCAATAGGACGATAACTGAGCGAAATATCTGGCATTTGTGTTGGTACACTGCCCTACTTGTTTACATCAACTCAAGAACCGCTATGATCTACTCCAGATGGGCGAAAAAATTTTTACGACCGACCACATGGCGCTTATACCTGCGATGGGACCTTCCGCACTCAGCCGGTCGCCGCATCCCTTCAGACCAAAGGCAAACAAAATCGTTGCGTCACTCTGCTATGATGAATACCGGGGATGTTCTAGAAAACACCGTACTAGCAACCGTTTCGAAGATCAATATAAGAGGCTATGTTCAATTATTTTGGCAGCGGACGTTTCATTGTCTATCGGATATCCTTACAGGTAATACCTTACCCGAAGCCTTTAGCTCAGCGGCCGTGAAGACCTAATCACAACCAACACTTACAACACTGCGAGTAGGAAATTTCATCGTAAGAATTAAGATCACCGTGAGTCACCTCTACAAATAATTTGCTATGAAGTAAGTATTCGACTATTAACTCTACTGGCTCTTTAAACTGCTAGGAAAAGGAATCGTCACGAAGTTTCTACAAAAGGAAACCTTTAAAGGGAAATACAAGAAGTTCCAGTATGTGGCATGAAGAATTCTAACTTAGAGCAAGTTCTATAAAACATTGGAATATGAGCGATTTGATTAACAGCCAACGAACGCGGGGGAGTGTCATATGCTCCGGAAAGCAGTTTTTGCCTTCGTATATATCAGTCAGGTTACCACCGAAGGAGACCATATTTTTTTCGAGGATAACGGGAGATCTTCTTCTACAACAACCAAAAGCGATACTTCAACATGGATGCAATACTTAAACATTCAGGATAACCCCACATCGTGTGTCATATTTAGGCAACGGAAAACATCAGTACTAACAAGAGGATTGGGCTCCAGGAAATTTCCTGTTCGTGTCATCTACGATGAGGTAATGGCCCTAACCGTTACAGGACAATGACTTGTTCCAGTTATCAGACGTATCGGCGCCTTCGAAAGAGCCTGCGAGACAAACAGCAGCCGAATAAAGAAACAGATGTTCTACCCCAGACAACCCTCAAAGAAAGCGCAAGAATGTTCCCATCCTACGAAAACCGACATTTGGAAGCTTATTGGAAAAACTCAACTACTCGAAGTCCTGTGAAAGGGTTCTACACTTATTTACCTAAGCGTTGGAGAGTTATATCTAGGCATCATCACAAGAAGCTCCTCGTCACGTTTAACTGACAAGAACTTCATTATGCTGGTATTTAGAGGACTACAGAATCATCGTGCTACCACAAGATAGCTTGACGAAGATAGTGATGCATTTCATTTATCCATTAAGAACTGTTGGGAATACTAATTTATGTTTTGTGAGCACCTTGGTGCAATATAACTTTGTATTTAAATCTGTGACTCTACACTTTGTTAATTCTAGTCCCAGACTATAATTCACAAAGTGCGGGGGAGACTGAAACATATCACCCTAGGTGCTATTTTTAATTATTATTTTGCATAGAATTACGCTCGTGCCTGAAGGCTCCCACCACCTGCAGCTCGGGAGAAAAGTCCCGATCGCGCACATATGTGAGCGCCGACCTACTACTTCTATAACCCCACTCTAATCTAGATCGTGATACGACCCCTCTCTAATCGGGGCCTCCAAAAACGTATAAAAACGGTGGCGCTGGGGCCGCGACTTCACTTGAGATCTCTTTCAGGTGTCATCCAGTTCTCTCCTCCTAAAGGCGAAGTGACCCCTTAGTAACCCTCATCGTGACGCTAATTCCCTTGTGGAAGAGGTGACCCCTGAGGAAGTGCTAATCGTGACGCCGAGCCTCCCTTCTGAGCGAAGTGACCCCTTGGTAACCCTCATCGTGACGCTAATTCCCTTGTGGAAGAGGTGACCCCTGAGGAAGTGCTAATCGTGACGCCAAGCTCATCTCCTGGGCGAAGTGAACCCTTAGTAACCCTCATCGTGACGCTAATTCCCTTGTGGAAGAGGTGACCCCTGAGGAAGTGCTAATCGTGACGCCGAGCCTCCCTTCTGAGCGAAGTGACCCCTTGGTAACCCTCATCGTGACGCTAATTCCCTTGTGGAAGAGGTGACCCCTGAGGAAGTGCTAATCGTGACGCCAAGCTCATCTCCTGGGCGAAGTGACCCCTTAGTAACCCTCATCGTGACGCTAATTCCCTTGTGAAAGAGGTGACCCCTGAGGAAGTGCTAATCGTGACGCTAAGCTCGTCTCCTGGGCGAAGTGACCCCTTAGTAACCCTCATCGTGACGCTAATTCCCTTGTGGAAGAGGTGACCCCTGAGGAAGTGCTAATCGTGACGCCAAGCCCGACCTTTTGCATTCCTTCGACACCTAGACCTCCTCTCCGAGAGTTAGCTGAATGGCAGGGGGAGCGAACGTGCGTAACCTCGCGCGGCTAAGAACCACCGGCACCAGCTCTGCGACAACGAGCTGTACGCCCGGGGGAGACACCACTCGGACCGACATCGCACCGACGGGGCGAGATCCGCTCTCGGAGACCACCCGCTGCGATAACCCGGCCAGAGCAGACCTGGAGGCCACTACACGAAATACAGGCCGGCGAGGTCGACCCTCGCCGCGCAGCTGGGAGACGATCCTCTAGGTAAAATTCTGTGCTGCATTGATATCTCTTGTTATGTTATGCCACAGGATCATAACTTAACTATACGTACGTTCTTTTCAGCTTCCCTTTTGCTTATTATTACGAATTTACGCATTCTGTTCTGAAACCCCTCACGAAATCGCATTTACGTTACCATTATTATTGTTTTATGCATTTATTAACCCTTTATTTCTACATATATCAACACCACGTCATTTAATCGTTGCATTGGGCCACTGCAGGCTTTATTTGGTGTGACTTCTCGTTGGGAATGCCTTTAACAGAAATCAAAGGCTGTTAGGCTACCAAGGATATCCTACAACGTGGGTGCTCTCGAAGCCCGAAAGGCTTCACCTGAGAGACAGTGGTGATGTCCTCCTTCGAACTCTAGGCTGGGCGTTGTGAGCATAGCGTCTCCACGTACCAAAATGCCGAGGCATCATTTACTGCGGGATATGGGATTTTAGCTCTAGGCTATTGCCTTCGAGAACCACGCTGAATAAGTCATACAAGGCTGTCTTTATTGTATATGTTTCCCCCATGTATTATGTGTATGTGTATATACCTGTCTTGTTTTGTTTGGCTTTTATATTGTTTTGATATTTTCCCTTATTTGCCCTGTGATGTATCGTTTACGTAAATCCCTGTCTCGTCACTTGTTTCTGATAATTTCCTTACAGCTTAATTATACAATTTCTTCACAGCAACAACAATTATTACTGGTCAATGTGGTTCTACCACTGACCACCAATTAAACAATTCTGTTTGTTTCTCAGGCACATACAGGTCCCTGCTACATACCTGGCCTTTGCAAGGAGCCTCCTCCAACGATTTATGACGCAATATGCGATATTTAAGTAAATTCAGGTCTAGCCTGATTTGCTACCATACAAACATATTTTTCATAGTTAAATATAACATATATTTACTATGTAAAGACTGGAGCTTTTCCTGCGGTTTTTCTCCAGTCTATTGTAAGCACTCCGCAGTTTTCGGTGCAAAATATACTATATATATGTTACACCGAATTATGTGTTTTTGTTTACCTTTCCGTTACAGAGCTTCATATCGAACTAATTAAAACACAACGTAATTTTTGGGTCCTACTAAAGAACTAGACGATCACGTTTATAAAGTAACTTACTCATACTATTATGAGCTTTCTAAATTTAAATATATGGCCTGGGTAGGTTATGTAACAGTGCGTTTATAGTCTGCTGACTTGTTTTTGARGGCTGATTCTTTCAAGGCTGGGGCTATATTCACGGCACCCATGGAAAATAATATAAATTATTATAATTATTAATACTATTTTATGTTATTATTCATGCTGTATGTACTTACGAAGAAAAACTGCGTCGAGAGCAAATTTGCGAAGAAAACTTGAGATTTTTGGCTGACTACCATGGTTTCTTTAAATCATAACAGGTGATGAAGCGTGCGTGTATCACTGGGATCCACGGACAAAACAAGAACCCATGTAGTGAGTTCACAAGGTATATCGACCGCCAAAGAAGGCAAGAACGCAGAATTCCTCTAGAAAGTTGATGGCGACGGTGATTTGGAATATAGAAGTAAACTCACCGATTGAATATGTGAAAAAAGGTTCTACAGTAACAGGAGAGGTTTATTACGAAACAATCAGAAAGTTGAAAACTGCTAGACAACACACAATTGCTATCAAAATATTATACTGCTTCATGACGATTACAGAGTCCGCAAACCTAGTTAATTCCGTGAAGTAATCGACGAATAATACCCTACAGCCCAGAGTGGCACCAAATGACCACTCTCTCTCCTAAATTAAAAAAGCATTTGATGGGATGCCGTTATTTTGCGGAAGAACACCTGAAGGAAGCGGTGGTAAAGTTTTTTGTGGACCTATCAGAAGAATTTCGTTTTGAAGGCGCAATCTCATTGGAAAAACGTTGGCGTAATACACAATACAGACATTTTTTTGAATTTTAGAAATTTCGAGGAATTTGAACATAAAAGAATTAATCAATTAGGGAAAAGTTAATTATTTGTGCTAAAGGATTCGAAAAGAAAAACGGTTCCTTTTAGTTTTTGGTCACAAATATAAACAATTTAGCCGTAATATACGCATTTTAGATTTTCTACTCAAATCTACATCAAATGACTTTGTCTACATTTTCTACATATGTAATATAGAAAATTATAATTAAACAGAAACGGCTATCACTGATGATCCACATTTTCTGGGACGTATCATTACTGGAGACGAGTGTTGGGTCGAGCGGAATGATGCACTCTAATAATAATGTAATAATGTTTTTATTCCAGTTTACATAAATTTTGTCAAAAAGAAATAAGTATGTACAATTATCACGTATATAAAAAAGGAAAACAAACAAAGAGATAGAAGGCAAGACGACCTCGGACTCAACAAAGAGCGTCACAGATCATTCTGTCTAAGGTGCAGCAAAGTAATCAGACGAAACATGGACTCGGACAGTTTTTTAATTGCATCAGGAATAGAGTTACGAGTATAAATATTCGTCACATTATAGGTGAAAGATCATTTAAAGAGAGAAGTCGAGTGCTTCGGCGGTGTTATCATGCCCTTGTTCCTAATATTTATGTTATAAACGTCTGTTCTAAAGATAAGTTTTTCGAAAAGGTAAGGAGGCCTTTTTAACACAAGAATTTTATGAACTAAAACAGAAAATTGTAATAAACGTCTGTGTTTCATATTTAACGACTTCGATCGCAATTATGCTCCATAAGTAGGCCGACCACGAGTCACTCTAAAACAAATTTGCAAACAACTATTTTATATCCCCTGTAAACGCTTTTTGTAGATACTGTCCACACAAACACCGTATATAGAATCACAATAATTAAATAAAGAAGCACTAAAGCATCACACAGCACCAGTTTAATGCGAAGGTTTAGAAAGGCTCTGCAATTACAAATAAGTTTGAAGGAACCATACGCTTTACCAATGCATTTATCAATGAAAAACCAAGATTGCGAGAAACATTACTAACAGGTAGTTTTATGCCATTCACTAGTATATCAAGGTCTTTACTTAAGACCAACCTACCTACCAAATAACATGACAGCAGATTTAGATGGGTTAATATTTAGGTGATGTAAGGAAGCAATGCGTACCAAGTCCTTAACGTCACTGGAAATTATTGTATTTGCACGTTTAATATCACAAGGTAAAAACAAATAATGACTTTGCATATAGTCCGCATACCTATAAGTGATACTTGCAGCAGTTCAACGAACGGAAATGACCAAAAGTGTATACACAAAAAAAGTACAGGTCCTAAAACAGAGCCTTGAGGAACACCTCTTTTTATTGAAATTTCTCAACTGCTTATAGTAATTCCAGTGATTAATATCTTTAGAGTGCTTGAAACGTTGGAGCGCTTGTTCTCTTGTCTTTACCATTAACCTAGCATTATCAGTAAACCATGGAGCATTTGGTTTCTTTGGACAATGGGGTTTAAAAACATCAAGCAAAAAAATGTCAGATTAATTTAGAAAAGTCAGATATTCATTTTGTATTTTGAGAGTTCGTTCATTAAAACCAGTCGTTTCGAAAGCAAAGTGTTTTCATTCAATTAACAATTACAAGTTAACAAAAAACACAGTCCACCAAGAACCAAAACAATGGTTTCTAGAGGAGCATGCGTGTAAAAAATATCCTTACATTCTTAAGATATTTGACATCTAGGGAGATAGAATATGAACTTTATCATCTAAATTATTGCAATCAAGAATTACATCCCCCTCAAATCTTACGGAATTTATACTACGGTGATTCCTAACCAGGGCGCTTATGAGTCATTTAAGAGTACACGAGATGAAACGGTAATCAGAAAAATTGTGCAAGGAATCGACAGAACAATCATTGACAAGAGTTCCATCAGGAACTAGTAGGTGGTCTATTGAAGAAATGGTTTCTCTAGAAAATCTAGTAGTGGGTTCTGCAATCATTTGAAAAAAAAAGTCGTAATTTTCGTCAACAGACAGATACTTAACATCAGATCGATTGGGATTTAGCAGATTAATATTGAAACCCCCCAATGTCAGGATATCATCACACAACGGAAGCACCCGAACCAAACTGTCCTCGAAATGCTCTAGTAAATCAGAAATCTTAACTCTAAGTGGTTTGTACACGAAACCTATGTCTACGTTACGCCCGTTCAAATGTAATCTCAACCAAAGATGCTTGAAAAAGTTTCTTTCAACACAATCTATTTCAGAATGCCTCCTTCCCGCGTCTGTCCATCCCTCCTATACACATCATAACCATCTAAATGAATAGGAGTATTATTAATCTCAGTCGTTAAACAGGATTCAGTTATTTCGCAAATACTAAACTCCTTTCCTTGAACATGCTTACTAAATTCATTAAAGCCACTCTTCAGGGACCTAGCGTTTAAGTGCCCCATAACCATACAAAATTTACTCATATTCGTATATTATGAACAAGACAGAATTAAGTTCTCAAAAAAAAAGATTAGGGCAGGTCCTATATAAAATACTTGCTTATTTGCTTGTACTCTTTGAAGCTAGAGCTAATCGTTTACAAAGAGTTTGTGCTTTACAGGCAAATGGTTAGCATTTGTACCTAGATGTTCTTAAAAGGCTTCAAGAAAGGGTAATAATATGAGTGAGTCCAAACATAAGGAACAACACAGGCTGGTTTTGGCCAGTAAAAACATTCTTATGCTTTCTTCGGTTTCCTGGTAGTTTTTGCTTTTCCCGAGATTACATCTACACCTCAAGGGACATTTTAGAATACTGGAATACATTCTAACGTAGCTGACCAACTAAAAGCTATTCCACTATCCCAGTTCCAAGCTATTGGTGGAAGAAATATCTTAAGCGTAGTGTGGCTTTCCGAAACAGTTACTTCGAAGAATATAATGTTTAATTATATTTTTAATCCAAAAAAAAAAACTCAAAACCTAATTTATATATAAAACGGTTTCAGAACGTCTTGCGACGTTGTCCGACGCCTAACTTCCATCCTCTTCGGTCCTCACAGTCCTGGTCAGTGAAGTTCCTCTCGCTCATAGTTTTGTACACCTCCCTTTGCCATTCCAATTTAGGTCTTCCTCTCCTTCGTCTCTCCACTGCCACTCTAGGAATTGTTTGAGCAGGCGGCTATCAGGCATACATTTAATGTGACCGTACCATGTTAACTGCTTTTGTTCAATGTCTTTCATAATGCCACCTTCGATACCCATACGTTGTTTAATTGCCTCGTTAGTGATATGATCTCTTCTCGAAATACATAATGATCTCCGTATTGCATCCATCTCAACCGTTTCTAGTCTTGCTTTATGTTATTCAGTTACTCTCCATGTTTCGGCTCCATACAGGAGGATGCTTTTAATCATAGTCTCATAGATGTTATATTTTCTTCGTTTGTTTATATGTTTACACCATAGTATGCTATTGAGACATCCGATATTTTTTTTTGTTTGTATTATCCTACGTTCAATTTCTCTTGTGTCTGTGCCTGTACTATCAAATGTAACACCCAGATATATGTAGTCTTGACAGTGAGAAATTTCTTGTCCGTCCTGAATGTGCAATTTACTGGATTCATTTCCTATGCATAAATATTGTGTTTTTCTATATTCACTGATAATCCCCACTGAGTATATTTTTTATTAGCTTGCGAATCATGTACTGCATATCGTCCTTGTCGTTAGCAATTACTACCTGGTCGTCGGCAAATTGCAATGAATAGACATGTCTGTTATTTATTGCAATTCCCATTGCATGTATTTTCTTCTTCCATTTTTTTCAGTGCTGCTGCTACGTATATTTTAAAAAGAGTGGGTGAGATAGTACATCCCTGTCTCAGTCCCTTGGTGACTTTAAATTCTTCAGTGCGGTATTTAACGATTTTAACTTTAGACTTTGTGTTGTCATACAATTTCTGAAGTGATGTTATATATGTGTGGTTGATATTCGATTGCTGAAAGACTTCCCATAGTTTACATACTGGGATCGTGTCATACGTATTCTGAAGATCTACAAATGTAATATGTGTTTCTAAGTTTCTAGCATTTCTTTTTTCTATAATTTGTTTGAGAAAAAATACATTGTCTGTGCAAGATCTTCCTGTCCTGAACCTACTTTGCTCTTCTTCTTCCTTTTCTTTAATCTCTTCTTCAATTAAGTCCCGTATAATTCTTCCATAAAGCCTACTCATTGTACTTGTCACTGATATACCCCTGTAGTTGTTTGGGCTCTGTTTATCTTTATATTTATGTATTGACGATATGCATGCCATTTTCCATTCTTCCGGAACTGGATGTCCATTTAGGCATTTGTTGATAATACAGGTTAAGTTATTAAACAGCTTTTGTGTTCCGTATTTTAACATTTCAGCATTGTTCCCCTCCGGACCACAAGCTTTATTATTTTTTAGACTCATAATGGTCCTTACCATAGTGTCTACTTCAATCTCAATTTTGTCACCCTGTATGTGTATATGTTTTGTTGGTGATTTGTGAAGATATTCTTGTCTTGTTTCTGAAAGTAGACGTTCATAGTGCTCTTTCCATTTGTCTGGTTTAATCGGTTGTAAGTTAGCAGCATTTTTACCTGTATTCTTGACGTTCTTTATAAAGTTCCATATCTCGGAACATTTTCTCTCGCCTATGTATGTGTTAATCTCCTGGCATTTTTTATCCCATACATTGTTCTTTTCGGCATTTATCAGTCTCCTCAATGTTCTTTTCGTGTTTTTATAGATTTCCTGATCTTCGATCTTCTTCGTGTTTAACCATCGGTGGTAGTTTTGTTTTTTCTCCTGGACTAACATTTCGATATGCTCGTTCCACCATATATTATTACTTTTTTTGGGCTTCTGTATTCCAATCGCTTCTTTTGTGGATTCTTTTAGACTTGTGACAAGATTTTCATATATTTCTCTGAACGTCCTATTGTGCGGACTTATGAATTTCTGGTCCAGATGTTGTTGGTATAGGTATCTTGTGCTCTCATTTGCGAAGCTGCCTAAGTTATATTTAGGGGTCTCACTTGTCTACCGCTTTTCAGTTGTTCTATTCTCTTCCTTTCTATGATATTGCTTGATTGGAAATACCACTTTAGCTCGTACAAGGTAATGGTCGGATTCACACATAATTCCACGAAGGACTCTCACATCATTCCACTGTAAGCTTGAGTTCTGCTTGCTGATAACGTAATCGATAATTGTTTTCAAATTGCGTGTTTGCTGGGTCCAAGTGTACCGGTGTACTTTATGCTTATAGAAGCCATTTGCAATTTTAAGGTCATACGTCTCACATAGATTTATAAGTCTTTGGCCATTGTCGTTAACTATGTTTTCACCAAATGGTCCTACAATTTGACTATTCTTTTGACATCCAGTTCGGCTATTAAAATCTCTCAAAACCTAAATTACATATCTCAACTGCCCGTTAATTTTGATATTGGCTTTAATTTGTAGTGCTGATTCACAAATGTTCTATAAAATTCAACTGATTGCCACTCAATGTAATTGAACGTAGAATAAGTATTCAATCATCAAATTATGATTTCCGTTGTGTTTTTCTCAAGCTTGGCTCTCAACAGCCGTATGATTGTAATCGAATTAAGCTGTTGTTTATATGATTGATAATACTATAATTCGGGGGTGATAAGTAAGGCCACGTGTTACGGGCTGTGCATCCCGCGAGGCCTGCATTGCCCTCTGGGGAATACGGACCGTGTCAACTCGATGGAATTCCGTTCAGCCCTCCCCAATTGCCTTTATAAGGGCGTTTGGATAAATTGTAGCGTTTTCGGGTGTTTTGTAAATATGGAAATAGGAAAAAGTATCAAGGCGGATAAATTTCCGATGATCGATTGCCTAATTTGTTACTGGTGCCGGCTTCAGGAATTAGTGTGTACAAAAATTGGGGGCCAGTGGCAGTTTTTGCATTTCATGCCTACTTGATGTTCCTTTGTTTAGCTACTACAGCATTGAATTTGTTGTATATTTACTAGTTTAACGTTTTGTTCTGTATCAATTGGATTAAAAAACTTATATTTTTCGGACATTCATAATACCTACCCTTCATATAAAATTAAATTTGGAGACACGAGTTTAATGTGAATTAAAAATATGCGGTAGTGATTCGTATTAAAGGTGATTACATAAGAAATACATAAGGATTAGGAAAAAAATACTATAATTTGAGCATCTGACAGGCACATAATGTACTAATGTAACTAATATTAAATCAAGGTTGTTTAAAATTTATAGGGTGATCATTTAAGGTTGGACGGTGACTGTATCTTGGAAACTAAAAGTGCTAGAATCGTGCGGAAAAATTATTTTTAACAAATATGGCCACATTATTTCATTAAATATAATATGAAGTACGTAAATTTGCTAGATGGCGCATTTAAGGTGAAATCGTTTCTTTCTCCGAAAAGTAGTGATACAATGTTGGTCTAAAATAGTCATATGTTTACTTCTTAAAAAAATTTATTTGAACATTTTTTCTAGTTTACTATAACTACAACAGGAAGGGCAGGAATATCAAATCTTCAAAATGGGATAACTCAAGTACGGTTAAAGCGAATTCAACGAATGAACAAAGTGAATTTTATGGTTTGTAATATAATCATAAATAATTTATAATTTATTGCAACTGTTTGACAGAAAATTTTATATTTGACCAAATATATTTAAAAAAGGAAATGAAACCCTATATTAGTCATTGATTAAGCAAGATTAATTTGAGTACTGGAGGTCGATATCTTTTTTGTTTCTTAGTTACAGTAAAAGAGCTCCGAACCTGTCCTTTGGGTTCGGCTATTTTTTTCCATACTCATAAATTACAACTTTTCTCTGGAGTGTCCAATATAAAAAATATACCAAATTCTTTGAAACTAGCTGATGGTTAGGTACTGAATTGGTCTTGTAGGTACTAATTTCTGAGTAACTTAGTAGACCATGACCCCTCCCTGTCATTTGTAACTTTATCGAATAACAACTTTTATCCTATATTGCACATTGTTTCCACTAATATCACATTTGCTTACCGTACCTCTCTAGACAAATCCCACGGAGTTAATAACTGATGTGTTCTTGTATTAAGTGTTATTGCTTATACTGTTGCTAATGAGAGAGCTAAACAAGTTAGTTAAGTTACAAGACGCACTATTTACTGGTCAATCAACTACTTATAAATGTATTAAAAATCAAACAATAGAAAACAGTCGACAACAAACTAACAGTACAAAATAACATAACAATATTACGATTGCCATTATAGAAAAATTATAATCAATGATTCTCAATATGTCCGCCGTTGCTAACAAATCACCGATTTAATCCAACATAATAAGTCGTAATAAAAGATATCGCCCTCCGGGTCCAAATTTATCTTGCTTCATTAAGTGGTTATAACAATTAAAAAAAGTCTATAGGGTTACATATTTCATATTTTTAAAATATTTGATCAAATATATTTTTTTTAAATAACGCTTCCCTTTTTTAAGCAGTTGCAATAAATTATAAATTATAATTTATGATTATGGGTATTAATAACCATAAAATTTACTTTAAAACTAGCTATTATTCGTTGAATTCACACAAACGATATCTGAGGTATGCCATTTTTAAGATTTTAAACTTCTACCCCTCCTGTAGTCGTTGTCATAGCAACTAGAAAAAAATTTTCAAATAAAATTTGTTAAGAAGTAAATATAGATTATAATGAGTTTATCTTAGACCAACACTGAATTGCAACTTTTTGGAGAAACAAACGATCCGTTGATAGGTCATATTGAATGCGCCACCTAGCGACAATAAATAGCACTTCATAATATTTTAAATGAATAATTTATGTGGCGATATTTGCTTTAAAAAAAGTTAACGTAAGATTTTGCACGATTATCTTCCAAGAAACAGCCGTTGTCCACCCTTAACGGATCACCCTGTATATCCCTCCTGAAATAAATTCAAAGGCATTTTGATATCGCATGAATAGCGTTACAACTTTATCGATTAAAAGAAACTAGTAAAATAGATCTTGCTCTTCTACAATTGCCTAAAGTCATGCAATTTAGTTTAGGAAACAGATGGATTAACGAGAATTTTCATAAAACCCACTTTTAAGAGGTAAGACAACATTGTAGTTTCTACGGAAAGGTAAGATATCGTACTTTCATGGAAAATGGTAGATATAGTCGTATCTTACAATTATATAGATGTTGATGTTTATTTTGTGGAGTCCTTTTGTGTTAATTTTTCTTATTGTATTTATTTGTAGGTTCTGGCTCCTTATTTTTATAAATTAAAGACACTTTTTTCTAATAATATAACGTTTCGACCTATAATTTAGGTCTTTGTCGAATATTTTTATTTTGTAGATTGACAAATTATTATGAAAATCAATATGACATTTACAATTTTGATATTAATATAAAATGTACTTTCAAGTTTGTTCCTTTGCTATCATTGTGGATGGTAAATGTGACGGTGAGAGGGTGTGTTTAAATGACGGTGTAGTAGGTATTACTTAGTCCTTGTATGTCAGTCATGTCGTTTACACATGTGTTTAGGTTTTTTTGAATATGTATCATTTCTAAAAATTGTCTTTTTTGTTTATGTTGTTCCGTAGTAATAATTTTGGTATTATCAAAGTCAAAAGTGTGGTCAGTTTGTTCTTGATGTTTTTTTAAAGCTGTGTACTTGTTATTATTTTTATGTTGTTGTAGTCTGTTTTTTAAGTATTGTCTTGTCTGTCTTATATATTGTTTGTTACATTATTTACATTTTATACTGTATATTGTGTGTGTTCTTGTATTGTGTGGTGTTTTTTTTAACGGTGTGTAGAATTGTTTAATTGTGTTAATTATAGTAGTTAATGTAGTGCATCTATTTCAATTGCATTTACATCGTACATCCAAAATGAAGCCAGTAGGGAGAGATACACCATTAACAAACGTGTGTCAAAGCAGTAAGGGGTGATAGGGTTTGAACGCGTATATACCCGTGCGGTTAACATATTGTTGACGAATTCGATTTATTGGTTTCTTAGATTTGAAGGAAATAGGAATCTATCGCATCATTACATATATATGTAGCAATTTTAAGTGCTCTGTTCTTTTTTAAATATAATAACGGAGTTCTGATTATTTCTCGTAATAATTTTGGGAACAATGGCAATTTAACATAGACCGATATAGTACTTTCTATATTATATTCTTTCTCTCAAACTTGTATGTATTCTGATTTGTTTTAATAAATGATCTGTTAAGTGAGATGCTACCGACCTTTCAATTTAGTTCAGTAGATACTGAAGCTTCAGCTTTGACGATCATTTCTAAATTTGCTAATTGGTACAAAAAGAAAGTAGACAATAACACTATTAAGTGCTTTGTGTTTTTGCTTCTAAAAATGTATGTAATAGCTTCAAATCCTTATGGTTTCCAAAATATAACGACCGAAAATGAATTTTTTATAATGCAACAGGTAACACAGTATTTGGCCATATAATATGTGTTTCTATTTATTATTATATTATTTATTTTTATACACTTACCTCTTAATTTCCGTTCTGATGATATCACCACATTGATAACTTTAATCGAATCTTTACACTAGTGGACAGATTTCTGAGTACTTCACAAGTATTGCCCTTTCGCACTGGCGATGTGTGTAGGACATTTCTCCAGCATCCCACAGGATGTAAGGGTACATCCCCTGGACCAATAGGGCTCGGCAGATTTGAAACTACGCCCAAAATCAATAGCTTCATTGTACGCTTCATTTGGAAGGACCTATCAAAGAGCCTGTGCAGGTGGAAAATTATCAGTTTTAAAGGTTTATTGTTCTGTAAATATGATTGAACAGTTCAAAAGACTCTTGTATGAAAAAATAACAATGAATGAACTGATTTAGCTTTTAAAACTCAATATTTAGAGTATTTCTTCCTATTTAAGTTGCTTTATTGTTTAAACCTAACGAAGAATAAAGGATTATGCATACTTTTAAAGACGCTCTATATCTATTTTTTTATTGTCACGGTTCATTGAATCTTTAAACATGTCATTTGCGGGTTACGCTATGGAGTAATTTCCTCTGGAAATCTTAATACAGCTAATACAAGAAAGCAGTTTAATTTAATGTTGTAGATGATAGACTAATTTGAGAATAAATCAATTTGCATTTATAATTGCTTGTCATTGAAAAGATATAAGTACGGGGTGTCTTAAGATTTGACCTTTTCTTTTGTAGATTACATTGTGTTCTAATATAAAGAAAAACACAAAAGTTATATTTTTAAACGGAATATGTCTAGTTTGATTTCATTTTTGGGTTCTATGCTAAATTAGGAAATACGTTTTTAACGGTTACTTATTTTCCATTGATTCTGTTTGTGGCGCTTTTTTGCCAGAATTTCAAAATGGAGGTGTCGCGGTCGGTATCAAAAAAACATCACTTGGTCCCCAAGAATTCCGTCCCATACATTTAATAACCATCTATTTTGGTGATTAATCCAATGAGGGTAATGCATTATGTGTCGATTAGTATAGACTCAGATTTGGCGATTCATTTCGAAAAGGATCTTGATATAGCTCAACGTGATAGAAAAGTAATGACGAAACGTGTGTTTTAACACAATTCGAATAATACTGGTTCGCTATATGACAATTTCTGTCCCAATTTCTATGCAACTCAATTTTGGATTTTCTTGTAACATTGAAAGAACTTCCAACTCCTTCCTACCAAAACACTGAAATAACTACCATGATACATATCATTTATCATACATACACAGGATTTGTTTATTTATTTATTTCAATTTGCGCACAACCAATTTATCCCATGAGTTTTAAACTTAATGAATTCAGGAATATTGTAAATTAAAATTTATTGAACTACTAAACGATATTCATAAACAAGCACTCTTTTATAAGCGTTCAAAATACTGGCCACTGTTTTGAATACAACTGGTCACTCTATTCATAACAGTAAGCACAACGGCTTATATCTGCTCTCTTGAAATTTTCCCCACAGCAACGTAGTTGATGGCTTCTGAAGAACATCATCTTTGATTTCTCCCACTAATAAAACTCAAGCACTGAGAGATCAAGGGATCTGGGTGGACATCGAACCAATCTACCTATCCAGCGATTTGGAAAGTATTGCTCTAGATGTGTACACTGACGTTGTAGAGCTAGTCAACGGTCATGCTGAAGCTGAAACCACAGTTTTATGTCTTTTAGTAGTGGAGGCAAATGGTCTTTAACTCACCTTTCCCTTTACTTTTTAAATGCCAATAGATTCGCCCTCTTGTGGTGGTTTTATAAATTTTAAACTATTTTCCCAAACTCCCCAATTATTATTAATTATTTCGTAAACCTCTGTAATAAATCAACTCCGAGATACGACCGATGTCCACGCTTAGTTAATATCCGGTATAAATATTTAAGTGGACAAGTATTAGTGATATTTTCAACCTAGATGGTAGATAATTGGCATCAGCTATAAACTTCCACTTGACTTGGCAGACAGCCAATTCACTTTAAGTTAGTTATTAATTTTCATTAAATTTCTTACAAGTTAAAAACAAAATTTGTGCAGTTACTTTCAAAACTAAAAACAATTGTGTAAGTACTTAATTAAAAGAGTACACAAAAAAATTAATCAATAATATGTAATGCGATTCCGTTCCTCTCATTTAGCTAATCACATTTCAATATTTTCCAATATTTTGCAACTTAAATTGTTTTTGTAAAATTCATATACATAATCCCATTTGTATGCGTAATAAGCGGCGTTATCCTTATCCTAACTATACACACGAACCGATCAGATTGGTCGGTTGTCATGGACAAAAAATACGTTACTAAGCTACGCACAAGAATAGCTGTTGTTGATGTCAATTTTCTGACGCTCCGTTGCAGCCGAAAAACGTTCGATTGCTGAAAATCATGTGCTGGGATATCTGGTTCTCATGAATTAATGGCATAATTTTTAACTTAATATGTGATGGCGCTTCATTTTACCGCTAATCAGGTAAGTGAGAAATAAATTTTTAAGCTTATACCTTTCTAATGAGTTAAATTTGGTAAAAAGACGAGGTTAGAGGTGCGTGTGTATTCAGTATTATCAGTTTTCAAATTATAAAAATCGAATTTTACTTTGTTGTGCTTAATAACGTTCTCGTTGTAGGTGTAAGTATTCTTTGATGCTATATATATGCATTGAGACTTTCAACGTATCGATTTGCCATACTTTGCACTGTTTTCTATAAACGTGCTTGTCGATTTTAATAGGTTTGTGGTTCAACTGTACACCGCAGGTACCTACTAACTGCTCATTCTTCAGTTAATGACTTTACAGTTCCCTATTATTATTTCACTGCATTGTAAAGGGTAAGTGAGAAGGAAAGGTACGTTTCGTCGAAATATCATCCATTATAACATTAACGTAATCACTATTCGTACACATTCACCTAATTTCATCAATGGCATTAGTTTAATTTCATATAAGAATTTTTGTTACTAGATATAAACATAATTAAGCAATTTTTACGAAATTGTTCAAAAATACTACTGCTTTTTCAAAACACATTTACTTATCTATAGAGTTCCAAAAAAATTTGTTTACCGATGAGCTTAACTATATTTTGTTAAGCTTATGATTTACTTGATATTAATACCAAACCACTGTTTAAATGTTAAGTAAGCAAATAGGTATACTTTTAATTTATAAATTGTTCCTTTCCTTCTATCAATCCTTAATTTTACCTTTAATATTACCTGCTGATACTGTATATAGGACATATCGAACATTAGTACTTATTGACAGGAATAAGTAATTGCTGCACTCGCAGAAAACTTAAGTTCTAATTCTAATCGATCGTCAAATTGCCAATTAAAACAATGTTTCGTGCTCATTCACGTTTTATTATTAGGAATGTTTAAAAGCCATAATTGTTTTTATACTTTAATCGGCGATTAACACTTATAATTAATTTCCTTAAGTGTAAGTGTAAATAGCGTAGATAAAATATTATTTAGTGCTAAGAAATGCTTATCGTGCACACCTATAGGTATTGAATTGGTTTAACTTCACGAAATAATAATTCTATAAAATTGGATATTTGCTCATTTTCTGTAGTTTCCTGATAATCTAAAGTAAGAGCTGGAACATTAATAAGCAACGTCAACTAATCCGATACCTTCTATAAAAGGTTGAAAAAACATATGTAAGTACTTTTAATTATTAATAAGTTTAAGCACAAGAAAATAATAGGTTTCTGAAATAAAAATACCTTTGACAGACATTTAAAAAGGAAGTTAAGTAGTATAGTCCAAGTCATATGTAATCGGAAACACGTTTATAAAACAAACGATTTTTAAGAGCAGTTAATTATATTATAGTGTTACTCAATTTCAGAGACATTAAGCATCGTTATAGGAGTCATAATCTTTAATTTGTATATTTTCTCCGGGAAAAGAATCAAATGTAACATTTGATCCGATCCGATCCGAATAACAGTTATTTAGCAATGTGATTGCTGATATATATGTAGGTATTTTATTCATTATTTATACCAGTCGAGGTGCAAATTGTAGTAGATGTGCCGTTATATTAATATAAAAATCTCAAAATGGCCAATTATATACTGAATCTACAGAAAAATAAATTCAGATTTAAATACTTCTGTAGTCAAAAAGTTGCGTAACTTAATGGCCTGCACGGTAGATCCGCATGCGCCAAGTTTTAAAGAAAGTTATTATTCTATTTGTGTGTGTTTGAAAAATTTGCAGTTTAAACTATACGGCTGGAAAACTGGAAAGGTCAAAGCTTGACTTGACGTGATGTGACCTTAGAATAATAGATTAGCGTTTCTGTCAGGTTTTGTAAGCAATTAATTTTCTTTGTTTGCAATGATGTTAAAAGTCATGAAAATTGAGCATCAAACTAATGCTTTACTTACTGATATCTACCTCCTCAAAAAAACTTATATTAGCTTGATACGTATGGATAAAAGTAAATAAATGGCACAAATGTCGCGGCTTTCCCATACAACCGTTTGCCAAATCATCAGTAAAGGAAAGATTTGTAGAGAAGACAATTATTATTTATGATTTTCTGTGGCACAATAAAATATAACATTTTATAGAGTTTAAAGAGCGCACCTGCAAAGCGAAATGGACACACTATTTAACATCCGCGCGGGATTGCAGAATTTTTTGTCTTAATGTTCAGTTTTGACTAATGCAAATGTGCCCCAAATCTTTTAGGATACTCTTATTAAAATTTTCGGTATTACTTTATTTTTTTTATTAGAAAGTCCTCCATTATTGTGGCTCAGTGTCCTTAGATTTATCTATTACATAAGTACTGAACAATTATTTAGTCTCAAGTACGCAATCGAGAATGAAATAATTTGTTTTTACTCTGTTATTCAGAACATGTCACTGAATATCTTATGGCCTTGCTCCTAAACATCATGTCTACCGAAATAGTTCTTTCAAAGCATTTTTTTTTTAGTTCTGCAAATCATTGACAGTTGACATGGATACCAGTTTAAGTTAGGTACAGAAGAGCGACTTGTCCAAATTTCAGTGATAATTTTTACAATATTTGGATGCAAACTTAGAACACTTTTTTTATCCATTTAAATACGGTCTACTGAGAACTCTTTCTTGTTTAGCGTTTTAAGACAGTTTTTGATTTCGTCGTGTATTACAAAACTTATATTATCATCTGTTGGATAGAAATGTAAATTTCATTGCATGGTTGTACTAGCTGTTGGAGTACCTATAGTTACAGTATTTCTGCCTTGGAAGCCCAATTATAAAGTAGAGACATGAAAGGTACGAGACCTAAACTTGCCATTGTGGAAAATGGTGGAGTACAAGTAAAAGAAATCAAAGACGATTTAGAGCAATAGACCGTGGGTGTGGCGATTTATTTACCCTGATACAACTTCGTCCACGACAGTGAACTCAATTCTGAGGATGCTCATCACAGCAGTGGGCGAAACGTCAGCAAAAGAAGAAATCGCGATGACCACAACCAACTAACTCAAATACACCTAACACTAATATTTTCGGATATCAAATGATGTGCGAGGGTTCTAGCAGCCTCACGTCTTAGCAAAAAGATTACGGTGTTTATTATTGCTCTTTGAGAGCAATAAGATGTTACCAGCAGCATTGTGATTGAAGATATAATCTGAATCCACATTATGACCCCCGATCAGCTGAAAGAGTGCAGTGACGGTTATAATTTTTTAGAATATCAAGGTAGTCAGCTTATATATTACAAGCCTAACAGAATAGATTACAATGATAGAAGCATATTACGCATATTACTTTTTTATTAGAGGCTATAAAAGAAAACAAAGACGAGGAACCTTCTTAAACAATGCATTGTTTACGGACGAAGCAAGAGTTAAACGTCGAGGCATGTTCAACCTTCGACATCCACATGGTTACATGGTACATAGAAAACCCCAATCAATTACCTACTAAAAGTCACTTTTAATAAGAATTCAGGAATAGCTTTTGGTGCGGAATTATTTACAACTATATTTCGGGATCGCGTGAATGAACACATAATTTAATTAATTTTTAATGTATCATTTTCTTCAAAATGTACTTCTGGATTGTTTAGACGACTTATCCCTAAATTTAAGTCAGAATTACGTTGTTTACTTAAATAGATACGCATTTTCCTGGTCGCTGGATAATGTGTGGAAACCTGTTAGATTGGTCTGTATAGAGACTAGATTTAAATTCTAAGAATTTTTACGGATGTGGATACCTAAAATCACTTGTACATGCAAATGCAAAATAGTTAGTCGAAAAAAATTGTGACCCTCACTTCGGAATGAAGTTTATTCTTAAATGTTTTTTTATCGAAAAAGTATAGGATCATTACTTCCTTAGTAATGTCAAAATWGTAATGAAAGCACAAAAAAACTAGATTAAAAAAACGAACGAAATTTCGAAGWATTATTTACCATCGGGGACATCGGGAAATGAAAAGACCTAGCAGGAACGATTTTTTGAAATCGCAGCAAAGCTTTTTAGATTTACCGCAAGACATAAAAATAGGTAATGTTCTTTACCACAGAATAGTTCTATTACGAGACAACAATATTTGTTTGGCTAATAGCTCCGTACTGCCAAAAAATAAATTATCTCAATCGTATAACTTTTCCAAATTCAACTTCACGAGGTTAATTATTAACAAATTTGTAATAGGCAAAGCACTTTCAACTAATAACAGCCATAAATTGGTGCATCATTCAATGAAAAGAATCACAAAAAATTTTAAATTAAAAGTGACGTTAAATTGGAAATAAGCAGTCTTGACTTCAAAGATACTGGAATTTTGTCTTTATTGCGAACAAAATGGGAAAAAACACTGCCTACTAAACTAAGTGAGACTGGACCAGCAGTCCTAAGGGGATACCAAATTTTAGCTTTTTCAACATCAGTGATGTTAAAAAAACCCAAATTTGGTTAACTATTTAAAGTATAATTTTTGTTCATTTTTCTACGGCAGGCATTGTGTTTTGCCGTACTACAAATTTTTCGTAAGTAAATCATTTATTGTGATATAAACACACTCCCACTAAAATAATTTAAATTATTTATACTTTTGTAACATATCCTCAAAAAAAAATTTTTTGAAATTTTTGAAATAAACTAAATTATACATAACGGAAATTTTACAATTTTGAATGATTTTTGTAATTTTAGTTGTGCTATTCTAAATTCTTTATTTGATCACCAAACTTTTCTTTTTTGAAGTCAAGACTTCTTATTTCCCATTTTGACATCATTTTAATTTAAATACTTTTGTAATTCATTTCATTGTATAAGGCACTGATGATGGCTGTTATTAGCTGAAAGCGCTTCGCCCATTACACATTTGTTATAAAGTGGATAGTTTGACTCAGTGTAGTTGAATCTTGAAAAGTTACCTAATTATTTACTTTGAGGGAATGGATCAGTTTACAATATTTTGTATACAATCGTCCTAGATGGTTTCATTTTTAAAGTCTACGAATATATGTACAAAATTTAAGTAATATATACACATATTTGTTATCGACAGAAATTTTACAAAATTAATAAAACCTAAATTCAAGTAGTTATTGGCGATTTTTTTTAATCTTTTAAAATTGAAGTTCATTGTACCATAATCCTTTAGGAAGTATTACTGCAATTTTGACATTAACATATAGGAAACTTTTAATAATATACATAATAAAAAGTTTAGGAATTGAAATTTGAAATTAAAGTAAAAGTGGTTTGTGAATCTGACTAGTGACTACGACGTATATGTCACCCTATTTGTTATCCTAATAATACCGTATGTAAAATTTCTGGATTGTGTTATATGTGTAGCATATACTGGTTAAAATTTTCGAAGATTCCTTTCACTAAAATAGCTGCCTATTTAAAACTCAAATTAGTAAGTAACATGTTGTTGTTCCACTTCTTCTAAACTAAATGTAAACTGCTTTGTTGTTGTAGTAAGCCTTGAAGAAGATTGTAATAAAGCAATTGAAAGCTTGGCCAAAATAAAGAGTATCCATTGTTCTTTACCACCAGGTCGAATTCCCCCAAGATATTTCAGCTTAATATTGACAAGTAAACGACCGCAAACAATTTCATTCAATATAGCGAAATAGATCTACCTGCAGTTGGTTGCGGTGCAGACAGCACAGCATACACATTTAATGAATATATGCAAAAGATAAAGCAACAAAATTTGTAAATGTTAAAAGAAGCTAACAAAAAATGTGAGAAGAATGTAGAAAAAATGTTCTTCAAAGTATTAGAGAAAAAGAATCTAAAGAAATGTGTATTTTATCAGAAGATGACAGAGGAAATAGACAACGAAGGAAATACAATGGGTAGATGTCAAAACTGAACGCCAAGAAAAAGGAAGCGAGATTGACGCAAAGTATCTCAGGTAGTCAACATATAGAAAAATGATAAAGTTAGACGCGATTATGTTAATAGGAAGTCCGAGGAAGAAGGATATAGCATGGAATGGAGGAAGTGAAATATTAAAACAGTTTCCTAATTCGAATACTGGTGCACACTTAACATTTTGCCTTCGTCACCGCTTCTTATACATAGTATGGCACTAATTTCACAATAAATAAAAACGAATCACCTATTACAAATGAATTACTTTAGACAAAATATTTGAGCTCATGTCAGAAACAAAATTTCAGCAAATTTATTGTAACGCAACCCTCATAACGTAACTTGACATAAAACCACAAATACACGTTTATTTGCATCCTGCGGCGGCCCATAAAAGTCATAAACGAGACCAAGTCGCATGATTTGCGTCCCTATAAACTTATGTTGATACGAAGACCTACATAAGGGGTGGGATCGATCACTGATACATCCACCCGCACGTTCCGTTGATGATGGAGCTCTAGGGGCAGTCGCGCGACCGAAAGCTGAAGCACAAAGCCACAGACCCACCGCGAACTGTCGACGTCGCCGTTAATCAATCACATTTTTGACTTTTTAATAACTGTGCCCGATAGGTACCACAAAAGAACTGGCGTTTCTGAGGGAAGGGTTAGTATATTAAAGAGTCTGTTGGTTGAGGAGCACCGCTTTTCATGCTTTTTTTTGTCACTGGATAGAGTTGACTTGTTGACATAAGAGATTTGTATGCGCAGTTTTCATGAATACACAATAGTTCTTTATGCACGGTCATATTATTATTTATTAATTACGCAGGGATCTCTTTGATGTGAATGTTTTTTTTTATAGACCTCGGACGCTTTTGCCTATATTCCGCCGACGTCATAATAAAAGAAATCTAAAAGACTCAATAATTATTTGAATAAAAATCAAACATTACATCATGTATGGAAGTTTATTTGCTTTCTAACATTGGGTATAGTTATAAAAGTTATAAAATAAACTCAATCACACGATGCATAATACACGGATTTTACAGATCTACCAATTGCTATTGTTATGAAATCAAAATTCTTCCGACAAGGTTCTTATGCTGGATTAGTCACTAATAGTGTGCAGCTTAACAACTGAGTGCAAAATAAAAGGTTGAACACAATATTCATCATCCGAATGTTGCTACTTTTCATTTCACAGTATATTAAAGTTGAATTTCCTTTGCAATATCTGGTATTATTTGGAAAACAGCTCAATAGACTGAATAGTCCAGAAAGGACAATTTTATTTATAGACTTTAAGTTAAAGGTATTTGAGACCAAGTTGATATAGTATAAGGAAAAAATACAGGCGAAGAAAACAAAAATTGCTTTCTTGCATTTTTTTCGGATGCTATTAGTTTTTATAGTAAGACTAATCAGATATAATCTGAGCTTTAAAATTTTGCACGAAAGCACCATCAACCGCGATTTCCGAAAGATTAAATGCGTATAGAATACGCTATATTAGTGCTGACGTAATGACGACCATTTTTCTGCGGTACGTCAAAGTTCTGGATCCTGACAAACCGAGTTGTCATGACGTGCATAACGGACCTCAGTGTTAGGTGCAATTTTGTGACTTTAAAAGAATATTTAGAAGTGTCACTGTGCTTATTTGAGTAGCTTACATTTCTTCGCTTTGCTTCACAAGTATTACAAACCGAAATTACATTTAGTTTAGATCCTGGATCAAAACAAACCAAATTGCCATAACGTGCATAAGGGAGTTCAGTGTTTGGTGCAATTTTTTAGTGTTAAAAGAATATTTTAAAGTGTTACTGTGTATGTTTGAGTAGCTCACACTCCTTCGCTTTACTTAGCAAGTATTACAAACGTAAATTAGATTTAGTTACAATGTAGGTGCTGCTGAAAAGCTTAACCTACAATAAGTGCGCGTGTAGAGCATTACAATTTACATGCTGTACCAGAAGATGGTAACGTGCTAGGTCCCTGGATGTTCTTGTTATAATGAGAGAGAAACGTATAAACTTTAAGCACTTATTTTAAATTGTCTTTCAACAATAGATTGCAACTTAATGTAATTTTGGTTTGTAATACTTAATGAATAATATAGAGGTATGTAGACCATTCAAACATACATAGTAACACTTCAAAATATTGTATTATACTATAATTTTGCTCTGAACATTGAGTGTTATTGTGTATTTTTAGTGGTTTACGTTCCTTCGTATAATTTAGTATTATAAACAAAAACACCGCTGCAAATTGAATCAATACTTCCACATCCAATTGTCAAAATGACATTTACGTTTTTATTTCTTATACTGTACGATTAGTAATCAGATTTTGTCTCTCAACTCATGTTTTCGAAGACAAAGTCCTCGTGATATTAGAAAAAATATATAAATTTTAAAATAGGTTTTTCTTTCAAATAACTAAAATTATTAACTTAACAAAAAAATTACAAGAGTGCTTTCTGATCAGAAATTTGATTTTCTATATAATACCAAAATTTTAAAAAAATCGTACGAGCAGGGACCAAAATAGGTTTTCTGGAAATATTTCGAAAATGTCAAAATTTTGAATAAATTTTCTAAGACACTTTTTGTGAGAAATTTTATTTTCTATCTGATGGCATTTTCATTTTTTGAATATATTAAATATATTTGGAGATATTTAGAAAAAACCGTTTTTTTTAAGTGACGCTATTTTGCTAATATCTTTAATAATCTCTAATAACAGTTTGCTGCACAGAAAATAAATAAGAACCAATAATACTCACAGTTATACTACTAATCACATACTAAAACGAAAAAAATATAAAAAAATAAAAATTTGCAAAAAGTGTATTTACCCCCCAATTTCGCCCCCTTCCCGATATCCTACTTGCCCCACAAACAATAGGTCGCTTTGGGTAGTTGAGATTTATCTGCTTGCCAAATTTCAAGTTCATATATTAAGTCTTTCGAAAGTTATCGTGTATACAAACAAAACCACAGACACACAGACAAGAAATTTGTTTTTGCCCAAATTTTGGTTTTTTGCGTTTTCGACCATTTTAAAGCGAATGAGCAAATAAAAATTTTTGAAAATTTTTTTCGCGATACAATACTTCCCATCCGTTGGATGTGGAAGTAATTAGGTTTAGTTGCAATCTATTGTTTAAAAACAACATAAAGGAAGTGCTGTAAATATTACAAGTTTCTCTCTCATTATAACGGAAACATCCAGGGACCCAACCCATTACCATTTTCTGGTAAAACTTGTAAATTGTAATGCTCCACACACGTACTTAGTGTATGTCCAGCTTTTCAACAATACATTGTATCTAAATGTAATTTCGGTTTGTAATACTTGCTAAGTAAAGCGAAGTAGTGTAAGATACTCAAAACATACACAGTAACACTTTAAAATACTCTGTAACACTAAAAAATTGAACTCCCTTACGCACATTATGACAACTAAATAGGTTGGTTTGGATCCGGGATCTTGACGTATCGCAACAAAATGGCCGACATCTACGTCACACTAATATAGCGTATTGAATGGTCATTAGGTTAATGTTTTCAGCTATCTGAGAAAGTAATTATTATATGATAAACTTGCAAAGCATGGTGAAATTCCGTAAATCGTTTTGAAAGATTTTCGTAGAAAAATCCTTGAATACTTCACCTAATTTTTTGTTCGCGTTATGTTTTTGACCTTTGACGTCATAGGTATTTTTTTAATGACAACCCAATTACATTTAACAGATTTTCATGGAGTGTGACCTTGCAAAGTTTCAAAAATGTAAGCAAAAGTTAAGTGGTGGATCGCGCATTTCAGTCTTTTAATTTAGTGTATTTTTCTAATTTATATCGAGCATTGCAAGATTTGGGAGTAAATTATTAAATATCAACAAACAACGGCTACAAGAATTGAAACGAATTAAGGCTCTGTACAAATAACATAATTCGAAATTACGTCCAAGCATATTTTGACAATATCCCATCCGCCACTGATGCTTCTGGTGAAACCTTATCAAGAGCATCGCTCGGAATTGCTCTAGTTTGTCAACGTTATGTGGACTGCTGAAATAAGCTTTGCTTTTTGAATACCTCCAAAAGAAGTAGTCAAATAGGGTGAAATCAGGAGATCTAGGAGGATATTCAATAGTTCCCCTAGGACAAATCAATTAGTCAGCTTGGCTTAAATATTCGCGAGCAATCTTCACGAAACGGCGTCGGGCATTGCCTTGTTCGTGCCAAATCGTGTTATTGGACAGATCTGGATTCCCTTCATTTCAGTAGAGCAGTGCAAGTGCGGGAACTAATTATTATTAGCTTCTTAAAAGTTCAAATCATCTTTCATTTGTCAACACGCCTACAAAAAATGGACCACCAAGATATCTTTACCTACAGTGTCAGCCCAAACGTTAAGTTTGTATTTTCCAGTGTGGATTTTTAGGAGATTATTATGCATGTACATTTTTGTTGGTCGAGCGTAAAGTCAGCCTCGTCGGAAAATACCATATTGCGTAAGAATTCTTCTTTCTCATTCGGACGTTAAAACATGGTTTCGCAAAGCTGTAATGTGCAGTCAAGATAATCTTCTTTTAGCTCTTGGGCCAAAACCACTTTATATGGGTATCTTTCATTTCTCCAATTTTAAATATTTGAAGAATTTACTTTGAATGATTTCGTTGTCAGTTGCCACTTGAATACATTGGATAAATAGCAATTTTCTTTAAACTGAAGTCGAGCGCTAATCTAACATGAGATGGAAATTAATATCACAAAGGCTTTTCGTTTCTAGGGCACACTTGTACTCAGAAAAATGTACTCCATGATTCATGGAAATCCGATAAAAACTATGTTGCCACTTAAAAATATTGCTGATCACACAAAAAATAAAGTTAACATATTCGGGGATTTCTTGTGCAAATGATCCTAAAATGATTTACGCAATTTATTCCATACTTTACAATTCTCCGATATTTTGACAATGGCACAAGCGATATTTTTGAAGTACTGCGTTGGTACTGCTTTAATTTCATGGCGATATTAACTTGCTTAAACTACTTTCGTCCACTTTCATTGAAAATTATTTTTTTAAATTAAATTTCAACACCCTGTATATCCAAAACAAAGCGTTTTCGGATTTTTTTTAATTCTAAAACGTTTTTGAAATTGTATTATCTATCACTTTTCAAGCGTTGTCAGTGTCGATAACATTTTTGTGATTTCACAAAATAATGGCGGTGTAGTGTTTTTCAATAAAAAAAAAATCAATTTTTAGGGACGAATAAGTGATTTTACGGCAAACTTCAAACAGACATCTTTTATTTAGAATTGATTAGAGATGACAAAACTGTATTAGTTTTGTCTAAAAATCCAGAATACCTATAAGTTCTTCTAACAAGGGGGGTGTGCATTACCCCAGCGCACGCCACTGGTGCTTTAGAAACACCGCGATTACTTCTTTCATGTAACTTATGCCATTATGATTCCCACCAAATTTGAAATTGACATCTTTTATAGTTCCGGAATGGTCTTAAAAATTATTTTTTTAAATTCAATTTCAACACCCTGTATATCAAAAACAAAGCGTTTTCGGAGGTTTTTTTTATTCAAAAAAAGTATATACAGAAACAATTTATTGTAACTGTGTACTTGTTCGTATTCTGCAGTCTTCTTCTTCTCAGCTGCGCCCGATGTATAAATCGATAGTGTATAGTAGAAATTGCACCTTTTTCTGTAACAAAACCAATAAATAAGCAATGTTTATTACACTAAAGGTTATCGCAAACAAACTTTTATATACTTTCAATAGTGAATGGGATAGTCTACTTTTAATCTAAATTAGATGTCTTTTTTTAATTTAGGCAATTCTTGTATGGTTAGCTGATACAAGCTCTCTTTTACCCATTTTTGTACTCTTTCGTTGGTTAAAATGTTCAGCTTTTCTGTACTTGACATAAATAAGTTCACTACCAATGTTCGACAAACACCACTTTATCGCTAATATCGCTTTCACACAAAGGACGTTGTTATGCATGTAGCTGACATACGAGGACGAAATAAAACCGTGACATATTGAATCGGCGCTGTTTTAGAGGGGTGAGCCTTTGTATGGGGACACCTGTTTACAGCTCTAGGGACTTGTGTACTACAAATCATAGCGAGATAATCCCCTTAAACGCCACTAGACGTTTTAACAATGAAGGGGTGTTACATGGATAGTTAGTAACATCCCTTAATTTCACTAGCGCGCATACCCCCGTTTTGGAGATTTATCAGAGTATAATTGCTGCAAATGCCATTATCTACAAGAATGCATTGTACCACCCGAATCCATCCCGGAACAGAAAGCCGCTTCATTTCCCCGGTTTATTTACTTTTAAATAATAACCTTATTCGCGGAAAATCGATCATGTCGGAATTGATCCGCTTTGAAGAATTTCCCTCGGTGGGTTGGGAACAGTTTAGAAATTTTATTTATTATATGTCAAAGGAGGGGGATAGCATATCATCAACTTTGCATGCATTTAGTAAATTGTTAATCGATAGAAGACTGTAACGCTCATTAAACATCGTTATAAAATACAAGGTTTGCAAGGTTTCTAAATCTCCCCTATGTATAACCGGTCACAACTGGGGAAGTTTTTTTAGTAGGGAGGTGTAGCATCATCCTGCCTGTATTTGTATTTATTCTTCTTAATCTGATACATTCATCATGTGGTATTATTGTATTGTAGAGCAGAAGCTTATATACATAATGGCTATCCTTGCAAATTGGCAAAATGATAAATTTTACATTTGTTCAGAGCATATGTATGTAGCATGTGGGCAGAAAGAAGTATTATTATATATATAATATAGGATCTGATACTTAGTAAGACTTATTGAAATAAAGATCTCATTCAGAAACAAAAAGTGGAACTTAGTATCATTATTACGGAGTTATTTAATGTATGTACATAAGTGTCGAGGTTTTGCTGAAATTTAGATATCTAACTCTAAAAACATGATGTGCATATGTACTGAAAATAACGGCTAACGAGCACACTATAACACTTGTTGAATTTACAAAAAGTCATCAATACGAAGACGGTGCATAATCTGTCAATGTAATTTATCAAAATTTGATTTGACAGTTCGATAAGTCTTTACATGCTAAACAGTCGAAGTAGAATTCTGTCACCACGGCCATCTTCCGTGGACAAGAAGCTTCGAAAAGTCTAGTGTAAAAAGTAATGTTATAAGCGACTTTAAGAATCTTTAAATGAACACCCGTTATGCTCTAAGGAGTCTCGATTTGCTTCCTTGTAAACAATTTTTAAAAGTTTGGTATTATAAAGCATACTATAATATTTGTAACCTTTTAAAAATGACCTAGGCTTTAGTTACTGTCTGGCAAATAAAGTGAGTAGAATTTACATTCCAGATTTATAGTAAACAAGCTAAATATATAAAAAAATAGTATTTTTATAAATGAATGTCTATGCTGTGCTGTCTACACCTCAACCAACTGCAGATAGTACTATTTCGCTGTTATTACAGCTCATCAGTGCAGTTTAGGTCTAGTGTAGACAACACGGCATAGAACTGGTTTTGCTATATACCAAAGCAATGGCAGCTAGGTGGCTTTGTCATCATGTCAGTGTAATGCTGACAGATGGCATTGCCATCCTAAATTCTTAGTATTTTTATATGTTATATTAGACATAAGCTGTAACCTAGCGATATTACATCATGATCTACAAGATTTTCAAAACAAAACTACCTAGTTTTTGTTTGTGTGAATTCATCAGTAGCAACTTAATGCAGACCATGGTTTCTTGTAGAGCGTTCTTTTCACGAATGACTACATGACTACATTAAAGTATTTGCGACGTTTTTGGGAAATACTGCGAAAGAAAACCATAATGCTGTATATGTTTATATCGGGTCTCAAAAGGAAAAAAGCACTTATGAGCTCTTTGAAAAACTGTAATGAAATATGGATCGTCTTCATTTTGAAATCCTGCATCAATAAGTGCAATTCAAAATTTTAATTAATTTCTGAAATAGTCTGACTTTATATATTTCATTTCATTTTAATTTACTTCAACATATATGCTTAAATGAACGGAAAATAAATCGTAATGCAAAATATAGCATTTGGAGACAGATATAAGTCGCATGAGGACGTTTGTATACTGTTTAATCGCATTCATCCCGATCAACAAATTTTCGAAATCCATGTGTCAAATATATACCGCGTGTAAGTTTTCCCCACTCTATTGAAAATACCAAATTAAAGTACATTTTGCAGTGGCGAATAATCCTGTAACATCTACCAGACAAATTAATAACACAATCACAGTAACGGACATCAATCATTGCGACCATATTTGAAGTTTTTTGACAATATTGAAGTTGACATTGCGCTGGAAAGACACGAGATATCGCTAAAAGTAAAACAAAGAGATGGAAAGTTGGTGTTTTCAACCCTAGATAGGGAATGAAAAGATCTCCGACTAGGTATACCTACAATAATCAAATCTTTTAGATTCACTAAAAATTTCCTTGATAAAAGTTTAAATCATGCAGTTTTGGATTACAGATAACTTGATTTTTATAAATGAAACTGTATGTTTATTTCTACGTCATCAAATGTCTATTGTTTAAGCAGTGTTGTAGGTGTATGTCATTAGTACCTAGTTCTGGTATTCATGTTTGAAGTGAATATCAGGTAGGTAAGCATCTTTACGATTGTCAGTTGTTTAKGGCATAACTTGGCAGTTTGCAATTATATAGTAGGCATTTGTTTTCTTGCAAAAATTACTGCTCAAATGAGTTAGCTAGCATTTTGATGTTTTTATTTCCTTTGCAATACAGTAGGTAACACTTAAGAATTACATAATATTTAAATAAATGAATGGTTATTATTTGAAAGATAAAAGATTAAACTAAAACCTAAATTACTTTTCTAGCAAATATAGCTACATATACATATACCATATACCTATACTTAATACCTTTTGCTAAAACAATTTCGAGGTTTCCCTACCAGAATATTTTTGGCCTACACTTTTACGTATTTTAGTTTGCACATACAAAACAGCTTAGGTATATATCTATACCTAGGTACCTATACTTGAAAATATCGATTACCGAATAATAGTGTTTTCAAATATATCGGTGCGGCAACTATACTGTATGGTGCTGTTTTGTAAAAAATCAAATAGGTGATTTTGTTTCTATCGTTATCTTAAATGGATCTTTTCTCCCTCTCCAGGATCCCAGCCTTAAAAAAATAGGTACCTACAAKTTACGGCGAAACGATTGCAAGGGTAAACGCAAGATTTTCCTGTAAGATGGAAATACTTATATGTATTATCAATTATTCGTTTACGTTTGAATTATCTGTAGTCTAGCCCAGTGTAGCCTATTCAACAAAATACAGTATTCGCGTTGCTACTATTACCATTTTTTAAGAATAGAATAGAATCCTATTCTTAAACAATGCTATTACTATTTACTGCTGTTAAATAAATTTTCTACTTATTACTACTATTATTATCAATACTACCGATACGGTTGTATACGGCGCCGTTACTTGAGACACCAATCCTGGTTGACAGTAAGTTCGATTTTCGGTTGACAAGTTGAAGTTGACATCATAATTTTGACGTGTGCATTGATGTGAATCTAACCTTAGTTTGTTTTATGGTTTGCTGGAACACAATAACTTCTTTATCATGAACGTAAATATGCTTAATGAAGATGAACTATTTTGTGATGCAGAAGAAAACGAAGTCAACTTAGATAACCTCAAAATCACTAACAGTGAAGAAGACGAAGACGATTTTTCCGATTATGATGAAGGTAACTTTGCCTACTCTGATTCTGAAAGGCAGTCTGCTGTGTTATCGAAAGAACAGCACAGAAACCCACAAGCTGTTTCAAACAAATTGAACACCTACCAACCTAATGAAAAGCTATTCCGTAAGTACTCGAACAAAATTAACGTAGAGAAGTACGAAGGACCATCTTTGCCAAATCATGCGGCTAATTATTTGATTGAAACTGAACGTCGTTTGAATAGTGACAGAATACGTACAAAAGATAAACATGATCGTGCCACAGCAGAACAAGTTATGGACCCTAGAACTCGGATGATTTTATTCAAGCTGTTGAATCATGGGGTCATAGCAGAAATAAATGGTTGCATCTCGACAGGGAAAGAAGCAAACGTCTATCATGCAAGCTCAAAAACTGGACAACAGTTTGCCATCAAAATATACAAGACTTCAATTCTTGTGTTCAAAGATCGAGATAAATATGTGAGAGGGGAATTTCGATTTAGACATGGCTATTGTCGACATAATCCACGTAAAATGGTTCGAACTTGGGCCGAAAAGGAAATGCGTAATCTGGTTCGAATGCATTCGAATGGCCTTAATGTTCCTGAACCAATTCTTTTGAAATCGCATGTTTTGCTTATGTCATTTATTGGAAAAGACGGTTGGCCAGCACCAAAACTGAAAGACGTTGAGTTATCACAATCCCGAGCAAGAGAGTTGTACAGAGATGTCGTGATACTCATGTGGAAGATTTATAATAAATGTAAATTGGTACATGCCGACCTTTCTGAATTCAATATGCTTTATATGAATGGTGAAATTTATATAATTGATGTATCACAATCTGTTGAACATGACCATCCACATGCTTTGGAATTTTTGAGGAAAGACTGTACAAATGTTACGGAATACTTCAGGAAAAAAGAAGTGGCTACTATGAGTATTAAGCAAATGTTTGATTTCATAACCGATCCAACAATAAATGAAACAAATATGGAAGCCTGCCTGGACACCTTGTCTGAAAGTGCTGCACAAAAAAGCTTGGATGACAGGACATCACAGGAACAGGTAATACAGGATCTATTTTTATATTCAATTTTTTTTGCGTTAGTGTTAGGTAAGCATAGTTCTTTTATGAGAAGAAATTTACTTTTCTTATGAACCACTTGAGGAAAAATTGTCATGCAAACATTATTATAAGTGTACTTCCAGACACATACAGTGTATTTCACCAGCTTGTAACCTTTTAGATAAAGGTGACAAGGATTAAGCAATTAAGTTCAATTCAATATAACAAGGCTAAAGCTTGTTTGTCAGGTCTAATCTTTACTACCAACATCAGTTAAAAAAAACTAGATGAGAAGTGTCAAAATAAATCTTTAATTGTTGGGCATTTCTTTCTCTTTTTTTTGTGAAGTGGAGGCTTTTCCATCAGGTTATTTGATTCTTTGTTTTGTTTTATGGTATTTCTCGGTTTTCACGTCAAGTCTTTAAAGCATTGACCACACGTTGGGTCAGACTTAACAAGTATCAACATAATAACAGCATAATTGTTTTTTTATGTGAAATTACCCACCACACTGCAAATCAATTCATCAATTAATAATTTTCTATGCGGCATCTTAGCATTATAATGGAGTATGTTTGATAAGAATAATTAATATTTTATATACTATTAAAAAATATATTTACCAAATTAACTAGTCAGTCAGACAAGTTTAAAAAAGAGCATAAAAATTACTTACACTGTTAGTAACAGCAGCAACAATTTCTTCAACCATTTAGCATAAAATTGATATTTTGTTTGTAAGTGTGTTTAGTTCTGGCATATGTAATTTGAAAGAAGCTATTTGCTTGGTGCAAATCTCCGGAGACGATACCTGAAATGCTCAAAGTGCTCAAGGTAGTGATACAGAGAAACGTTGGGGACCTAATCCTATGTTTCTATATTTAAATAATAAATAAAAACGGCATAATGTTTATTGTGTAGTTAATTATTGCAAAATCTCTGGTAAAAATAGCAGTCTATAGTTCTATTGGTTTCCAGTAACAGCTCATAAGGTGGAACGAAAGACCTGGATTTCTCAGGAAAAAAAGAAATAAATTCTATAGATGTGTGTTTGACATGTGTAGGCCGTGTCTTTTGTGTGTGCATGAAATAGTATGTTATAGCATATTTTTTCGAAGCCGATTTTAATTATTATTGAGACTTGAATCTAAAATCTTATAATAAAAAAAAATAAATTGTGACATATTTTCTGACACACTACCACGATATTTGCAATAAAATGAATTATGTAAGTAAAAGAACACTACATACAATAAAATATTTCAGTAAAGTATTGCTGAATTGTAATAAATAAATATTTTACATACAGTGCTTTGGTTTTTATGAAGATTAGTCCGTCATTATTTTTATTTTCAACAACCAGAGGTCAACACAAAGCAAATGCACGATGCCAATACTTCATAGATTGAAGCATACTCAAGAAATTTTATGGCAGATAGAGATATGTTGGTGAAATAAACTGTACCAGTTTTATTACATTTTTGTAAATATAATTTTTTGCAATTATTTTTTACTCCTTTGCTTATCAGGAACAACTCATGAACTTACGGATTATAAGCACAAATTTTTGTAATTTGATATAATTTTCAATTTGCTTATTGTTTTGTAATAACTGCATACCAATGGAGTGAATAGATAGAAGAGAAAATTGTCAGTTACCAACACTTACCACTAAATAACTTCTTAGCAAATGAAGCAAAGCAAAAACTTATATGAGGGTGAATGCTTTCAGCGTCCATAATATAAGAGAATATCTATCTATATCTATGTATATATCTAGCGATCTATCCGACAAAATACTATCTTAAAGCAAAAACTTGTTTAGAAAAAATACACTACAAAGATATCTGAACAATAATTGTGCACACAAGTTGTGTTTTTCTTAATCAGTTTTTAGTAAGAATTGGTAACCGTATAACTTATGAAAGTTAATATCATTCTATGGTTTACAGGAAAAATGAATTTCTTCTGATCAAAGGAATAACCTGGATACTCTTAAGTAGAATTTGATTGGGGATAGTATCAACTAGTAAAAATTATGTACTTTTTTTGTGGTCATTTTCAAGGGTGTTGAAATCTAAAAAAAATATTCATCATGTTACAAAATGGTTCTTTCCCTCAAGCTGATATCCACTAACTAAAACTTTTAATACTTTGTAGATTTCAGCATACCCTATCCCAGAAATTGGATTTTTGTATTTAACATATTTATAAATGTTTCCTGTCCACCACTTTTTTTTATATTCCACATAACTTTGTGTATAATGAAGATTCCTTTAATAGGTGGAGGAAGAGGTATTCAAGCAAGCTTATATTCCAAAACGTCTCACAGAAGTAGTTGATTTCGAAAGAGATATAAACCTAGCTAAATCTGGTGAAGGAGATGATTTAGTGTACAAGACACTGGTTGGGCTTAAGTCAGATCTGAGCGGAACAGTACAGACACCAGAAATTTTAGATAACAATGAAGATGAAGAAGATGCTAGTGAGGAAAGTTCTGATGAAGGCAGTGACAGTGAAGGTACAGAAGATGGTGAACACAAACAAAAATTTGTGGATTCTGCTAGGCCAAAACATGAAACATCAGAAGAAAAGAAAGCAAGAAAGAAGGCAGTTAAGGAGAAACAGGCCGAAAAACGAAAAGTTAAAGTTAAGAAGCATGTTAAGAAAAGATGCGAGAAGACAAGAAAGAAGCAGTAGTTAAGTTATTAATGTATGTTACATTGAAAATATAAGCCATTAATATTGATATAATAAACTGTTGTTTTGTTTTTATATTGTGGATGATAAATCTTTTGAATAACTGTTTGTATCATTTAATACTCAGGACCTCTAAAAACCCTTTATCTATTTTAAATTGTTTCCTTGTGGAAGCAAATTATTAATGTTTTTATTTAACTAATTTTAATTGTACGATCAATCACAGCTTATGGAAGACGGGAACACATTGCAGATTTTGTTGTTTGTTTTACATTTATTATTTTGTCAACACATATATTTCAGTTTGCACCAGCAATTTATCACCATAGAAGTCCGAATGAACTTTTAATTGAAAACAAACTTCACTGTAACAAACATCCTTTTAGTTCGAAGATCCTTACAAGCCTACACGTTTGGGCAACTGGGAAGTTCCAAAGTGGTACCCTGAAAAACCATGCCGAACTAATGGTATTACAAGGATAATTTCCAATGATCGTGGTCACCTCTTACCAGGTGTTCCACGAGCTCACACTAATCCCTGGGGTAATTTTGTTGCAACTTGGCATTTACCTAAGAAAATCACGAGAGATGTTGGTATGTTGAAATTATTTAAAATATTTATTCGTTTCTGCACATAAATTGTTAAATTTTTGGGCTGCTTTAATTAAGTTTAATAAACTTTACAGCTGACAATTTAAGTGCACCTGATCCATATAAAGTGAAAGCTTGGAAACGCTATTGTGAATATCAGTCTAAGTCTGATAAAAAGCATAAGCAAAAAGTAGAAAAGTCTGATATTGTAGAAACTAAAAAAGAGAATGAGGAAAACGAAGATCAAGTTGAAGAAAAGGTTGCTGACGAACCTAAGGAACAGGTGGAGAGTAAGGATACAGAACAGGTGAGTACTGAATGTGCATTATGTTTACAGGGTGTCCCACTACTGCTAGGTTTCTCGGTAAATTCTTTACCATATTTTTTTCACTATCCTGCACGTAGGTTCATACTTAATTTGCGTATTCCACAGAATTCCTTCCTTACAGGCAAAAATACTATCTAGGTGGTTGAAATTCTCAATAGTGTTTATGCCTCTGATACTTGTCACAGCGAATTACATGCAATTTTGGTTTCGTTCATTTCATTCTGGTTTCGATGTTAAAAATTTGTTTCTCACAGGTAGGCCCATCGTCGAAAAGATCGATAAAGTCATGGAAACTGTCAAAATAGGGCAGAGTGCTAGAATTCACAGGGGCTTGAGATTGATCACAGAAAGCTGAATTCAGAAACAAGCTATAAGCAAAAAAAGACTAGACTGAAATTTATTGTTATTGAAATAATAGTCAATTCTATGTCAAATGGAAAAACATTTTTTTAAGTTATACCTCAAAAATAAACTTTTTATCTCACAAAGTATTTAGTAATAGCATTGTTATGCTATAAGAGCAGTAAAAACGTTACAGTTCTATCTCTTTTAGTTTGCAAGCTATTTCAACTTTTCATAATTATTATCGCAATTGTCATTATTGCGTCACAAAATATCAAAAAGTTACACTGGTGCATTTCATACCTAATCTATAGCATATAAAATGGCAGTAAAATATTAGGATTACAAAAATATCTGTAATAAAAAACAGGGTGTTCAATTTAAATTTTATAGGAAGTGACAGAGTCAGCACTTAAGACATGACCAGCTTTATCTCATATACTAGTTATCCTAAAGTTTGGGCAAAATAATTACTTAGCTAAATAGCAAAGAGAAACTGTTGGAAATTATTTTCAAGTTTGCAGAATGACTGCTTGAGGGCATTGMTCCAATTTACAAAAGTCATATAATAAAGGTTTGCAGTGATTGATATTATAAGATTTTCTGAAACATTTTTTTAGTCAAATAAAATTAGCAATATATATCCAAGACCCTATATTAGAAATAAAGCGGATATCTGGTATCCGGCCGGATAGGGGATAGTCCAAAACTACGACGTATGCCTAAAATGAACTTAAACATACTTCTTCGTAAGGTAAATAATAAGGAGTTGGCTTTTGTCATGGCTTTTAGTTGAAGCTGTAAAGGTTACTAAGAATCTTGCGAAAACTAAATCACACACATCAGCTTAATGATAAATTTATTATTTGATCGAAAAGGTAAAAACAAAAAGTGTAAAATACTATAAAATCTTACAAAATCCTCACAGATTCTCAACAACTTTACTAAGCATATAAAAATATAACATAACACTAAAGTATAAAATGCAAAAAAAGAGATTCCAAAAATGTCCCCATCTTTTAAATTATTTTTTAATTTTTACTAATGACATGTTTCAATTGTGTGCAAGTAGCAAAGAACATAAGCAGAAAACTAGTTTTCGCTAAACAGTCAGTCTGCCTTATATCCCTCTGTTAAATGCTAGCAAGTTTGTGTACTGAGAGCGCTTTCTGAGCTTTTTATCGAAATATAAATTAAAAAATAAAAATAATACAAAGCAAAATTGAATATATATTAAACTACTGAAAACCATATTTATGTTCTTTGAAAATTTTGAAGGTAGAATATTTTGGAAACACATTAACACAAACTTATTGTTAGCACTGCGTACATTGCAGTTTATAGGGCGTTAAAATATGTTGGAATAAAACCTCCGATTAAGTCAAATCCAAAACTTTTTATTTCAATTTTTATCTGCCACCCTCTTCATTGACTTTTTTCAAAAAATTGTTTCGTACAAAAATGATAGAATTTGGTTCAGAGAATCTCATAATACTTGTATTAACTGCTGCGTCCGTTTATTACAAGAAAAATGACACAAACATGATTTTTGTAATTTGGTGATACTGTAGTGCCCTTTAGCGGTAATTCTACAAACCKGACCATAATTTCTAGCAATTTCTCTTGACCACTTTAAGTAAGTATTTTTTTCTGTAAAGCTTTAGACCTACACTGGTATATGAGATAAGGCAAGTTGCTTTAATTAAATGCTCACCTTGTGCATTTCCAATGCAACCAAAAGTCTGTTACCTTGAAAATACTGGGTTGTAGTACTCAAAAATCTAAAGCACTTTTACATTACATCAAACATTTTTTTGTATCAACAATCGTAAAGAACTTATTGAAGAATCTAGCTGAAGTAGTACACCTTTATATATTTTTTAGTTGCTGTTTGTTATATTTAAATTTGTGTTTTGTTTCAGAAACCGTTATGTCCTGTTCATGATTTCCCTATAAATTCTAAGCGTGTAGTAAAATTCGAGTAAATTATTGTTTCATTATGCTTGTTTTCTTTTTTACTTACTGGATTATGTGACACTCTTTAACGAAGTCTTTCTTTATCATGTCTGTTCCTTCAAAGGACAACGAGGATTTTCGGAAACTAGTTCCTTATGTGCCCGGGGATCTTACAGATCCTTACAAAAGAGATGACAGCTATGATGATTTACTCAAACAGCTACAAAAACCACAAGTGATAGAAGCTCCCTCATCTAAAGGTTACCCTAAATACAGGGAGGACTTTTCCCGACAGTCACCACCTCCCCCCAAGGACTTGAAAATAGAAGCAGATGAAATGTATAACAAGCACAAAGAGTTGCTTACTGCTGAATATAAAGGACAGACAAATGAGAAGGAAAAGCAGAGAACTCCTTCTCCTGTATTAGATGCAATAAGAAATTTTGATTTAGCAAAGAAATTGCATAAGGAGAACTTGGAGCATGAACCTTTACCTGATACATTAACAGATGCATTATATCGTAAGCTACAAATGCAAAAATTTGAGAAAGATCCTGGTCTGTCGTTACCAGAAAGTGCAAAAGTGACAGGAATTGGTTGGAAAGGATACCCTGGCTATGGACCTACTAGATGTACAAAACTGAAAGTGTACAGACCAAAAACTGGCTTGCCAGAAAAACATCAAGAAAAGCGTGATGGCAGACCGAATAGTGTAAGTAGCTTCGATAAAAAATGGAGGTTTATACGTCAGTCGAAAGTAACCCCAATTGAACTGGCAATTCGCTGGGACTTAGCCCCAGAAGATCCCCATGATGAACCAAAGCCACCTACACATATTGACGGTTCCAATGGTTCACTAGCGCCAGCTGTCTTTACTTTAGTTCACACTCCTAAAGATGACGACTCAGTGAAGTCTTCTCGTAGATGCTCAGATGTGGCTTCTAGTGAATCTAATAAGAAGGCATGTGAACCTGTTTTTGAAAAACTCCCACAAGATGATATAACAAATGATGCCTTACCTTTTTTAAATAACAGACCAAAAACAACTCATGGTAGATTAAGTAATGGTTCAGTTCCATGGAAAAACAGAGCACAAAGTGCACATAATTTACAAGAAATGGGCAAAGATGAAAAGCACAGTGACAAGGATTCACAGCACAGTTCTAACTTAAGTAAAAAAAGCTTTCATAAAAGTGCTCCCAACGTTTCTTGTGCCAATAAATGTACACAAACAAGGAAATTATATCCAAATGCACGTTTGTGTATGGCCTGTGAGATGAAGAATATGAAATTAAAAGACAAGCAACCGAAACAGGAATACAAAATGGCTTTCAAAGCTGGTGTTCCTCAGCCCCAGAATCGTGTAAGTAGTTTTCAAAAAGTGAAATTTCTGTTCACAGTACCTAGGCAAAAAGATCCATACAAGAAAACCAAATACAACATCGATAGCTTAGCAGCTCCTTTTTGTTTGCAGAAAGATAAAAGAACCGATTACCCTGACCACTGGAGATTGGCAACAGTTTATCAGCACTCATATAAACCGATTCATTTGAGGAAAAGGCCTTTGTTAGCGAGCATATTTAAATAATTAATAATTTACGGCATTAACTTTGTATATTCAACAAAAAAAGAACTTTTTTTAACATGGTCCCACACCTTTGAGCAATACAGTAACCAATTTTTTTCATTTAGTTGTACATGTGTTAGAGGGTACTTCGTAGCACCTAAAATATTGGCCCGCAAATGTCTTAATAAATCTTCCAGAGGGAGATGTCCCTTGTAGTTGTGTTCATCTAAAAATAATTTAGTATAAAATTAAAATATATTGTTATTAGCTACCTTACATACCATTTTCATTATATTCGGGTATGAGGAAAAGATTCAAAGGATCACCACAATTTTCAGGTGAAAGGACATTTACTACCCTTCCTGAACCCAATCCTAATCCAGTATCAAGGTGCAATTTTGATTTGTTGAAAACTGATCTGTACACCTTTTAAAAATAAACAGTGTTATATATAGCTTGTGAATTGGATTCTATTACCTTTTGCATTGTTTTAAACCTAGATGGGCTGAAATCTTCCATTTTTGCTTTGTTGTGAATCAAAACCAGATGTGGGAAGTGATCAACAATTTCCTCTTCTATACTGGAAATTGTCGGTTTTAACATCTCTGCTGATTGGATGTATCTGAAACAATTGCATATCAAGTTAAAATAGCTTTAAGAGTATAACATTTCAGCACTGAATAACAAGATTGAGACGCAGCTAATGAGCAGCGCTGTAGCCAGCAGTTCTATCTTAAGGCATACCTGAGTTTGTGCCTGAATTTTGACAATCAACTTTGAGCGGTCTTTAGTTGACAAACTGACATCTCGATTTGAGTTAAATACATATCACGAGCAATAAATGTGGGAACTTTTAGCTGATTCTAGAAGTTATTACGGTTATGTTTGCAATGAGAGTAATAAGTTGACAGCTAATCGGGACCTACTGAGAAAATTGCAGGAAAAGTTCGTCCTTTGATCTGGGTCTGAAGTAGATCTACAGCTGAATTAGGTTTTGCATACAAGAGTTTTTTGCATGTTTTATGTATGACACAACTTGAGAGATGCAAGCTGAATTTAGTTTTGTATGCAAACATTATTTGTACATCTTATTTAATATCAACTCAACTTTTTCGTTCCACCAGATAGGAGTCACAGTAGAAGTTAAAATGAAAAACCTGTTTGTGCCACTTCCCTACCTACAAGTCTATAAATATCCGCAAGTGATATAGAAAATAAAAATTGGTACTGAAAAGTGAAACAAACAAAAATATAACAATACAGTTATTCAAGCACATGACACACCTCAGCCAGTTTACTGTTTGTTATCCACTAAAAATTAAAATTCTGGTGGATCATGTCAGAACTCGGATGGTTAAATTAAAAAAGTTAGCATATAAACTGAGAAGAATATAGACTGAAAAATTTCAAAATAGTAGGCCTTATTATATTTCATTAAAAATTTGTATTATACTTGTTTTTTTTTGTTGTTATATAAGTTGATAAGCCACTTTCTTGTTATATATTATAATCGTCCAGGTAACATTTATTACTATGCATAACTCTATGAAGGATACTGAACAACAAATTCAAGTTCTTAGAGATTGTTATTTAAGAGGGGCGTTTACCTAGAGCGAATCGGGTCATTTTAAGCACCTACCTTTTTACATTTTACCGAGTTATTCGAAACTTTTTCGAAGTGAAATTTCGACATGGCAATGACAAAAGATGTAGCTACAACGTAGAGTTCGAGTTTTTTCTGAATTTGGTACAGTAATGTAAATATTTGTTGTTGTATTTTGCTTAAAAATGCGAATATTTGGCGAGATATTTCTCGAAAACTAAGACATCTAAATGAAAAATTCGAACTCCACGTTGTAGCTACATATTTCTTTGTACACTACCAAAAACATGAGCACGATAAATGAGTAAAAACATTCAAAAAATCTAAAACCGCAAACCCTTTCGCACGAGTCCGTCACGAGAGCAGAATGCGAATGCCCATCCCCACCAGGTCCGTCGCGTGGTATCCACTGAACAGTGAGGCTAAGATACAATCCTGTCGGGAATGATCGAGCGGTATACGATCTATTCCGATATGACTGGATTTCTAAGATTGTATGTCTAATTAGTAATTACACGGGACAAGTTTAATGTTAAAAGCTCTTTCACATTAATTTACTGTCTGCCGAAGCAATGGGGAAGCGAAAGGAAAATTGTTATAAAAGTTCCTACAGAAATCATGCAGTTAGAATGAAATGTTATATAGTTCATATTTACAGAAATAAATGGGTTATTCCATATTTTGAATAACCTGGTATAATATCATAGTAAGTTACTAATATCATGCTTACTTTTTTATGCACACCCTACAGTCAGCAATTTTCCTAATATTAGTTTAGCCCATCTATTGCTCGTACGATCTTTGCGCGATGTCAACCTATCGGCTACCCTCTTACGTCCCATGTCCCGCTGGTAATATGGGTTGCATAATTTACATTTCTGCCCGATCGCTCCAAGTAAATACGTGTTCTTCATTAGGCTTTTTAGAACACGTGACTTTTGAGCGACTGCCAGGGGGCAAATTTCAAAACGATGCAGCTTCTAGCGCGCTGTCATAGAAACCCCATTACTTAATGCCAACGTCAGTCGCTAGAGCTGGGACATTCGATTAAATTCAAATCGTTCAATCAATCGCGTAGATTCGGATCATTCAAGTCGTTCATAAGGATCGTGAATTGAAAGTGACAGCGGTGTCTCCTGTCTCGCCACAGCATATAAATATGCTGTCATGCTGTTTTCTCGTCGTGTGCTGTCGTCAGCCGTTAACCATGTACGACGTACGAACGATGCTGATTTATTAGCTGTGAGCCAAATCAAGGCATGAGTCATTCAATTTGAACGACTTGGTCATGAACGACCCAACTCTATCAGCCACGCGTCCGTTTCCAGGGTTTCGCAGGCGCGTCCCATGCGTGCGCTTTTTGCCCCCTGGACGCCATATTGGATGACGTAATCTTAAAAAGCCTAATGGGTAAACATAGTGTTCATGTATATAGAGGTTACCACAGTATGTCAGGTTATTGTATTTCCAACTGTAAGAATCGGTCAGAAATTCGTTTTAGATTATTTTGTCCAATAATCAGGAATGTATAAAAGTAGCATATAAATTGTTTTAAATTCAAAAATAACAAAATTATTAAGCTAACTTTTCCATAAGACACAAGGTGAAAGCAATGCACCACCTACAAGTCAGATTTGTAACCTCTATCTAAAAGAACCATTTTTGTAGCACAAAAGATAGACAAGCTTAAAGATTGACAAAGTCAAGTTACACAACTTAAATGTGTTTTCACAAGAATTTAGCATCAGTAACTATGGAATATTAATTTAGTTCATTTTTAAGGATTTCTAAATCATGCTGCTATGGGAGAAGTGTTCTATGGAAGACAAAATATTAAAAAGTTGACTTAACTAGTGATCAAGAAAAAAGTAGGTTCATATTTAATACAGTAGTCCACAACACATGATTTAAAAATTGCAAATTCCAACCAGAAATAGTATTGCAGGTATGTTCAAAGTGTTCCAATTGATGACAATAGATGAATTATGTTAACAAAAAAACAATGTTTGATATAAAGATGCACCAAGCTCTCTTTAGAGGTGTCTAAATATTTATGATTTGATTTAAAGGTATTTGTTGCAAAAAACCGACAAATGAAAGAACATGACAAGAAAATGCTAAGATAAGTATGTATATTAAATGAACTATTTATGCTACAAAAATGTGTTGTTCAACAAGACTAAACACAAGTAATTTTATAGCTAGGGATGAAAGATTTCTATATTGACAAGGAGAGAAGAAATTACATGAAAATGGATGAATTAGTAAAAATTTTGACTGAGAATTTAACTAAAACTTTCGAGCACTGTTTTATATAGCAAGATATGTTGCAACAAACTTGGTGACAAACATAATAATGCAGATAATTTAATAAAAACTGAAATAGAAATCAAACTGTAGAATGAATAGAAGTTTACAGAACGTTTTTGAAATTAAAATTGCAGACTACACATCTATTCCCTCGTTCTAATATACACTCTATTTAAGTGTATCACGAATCTATTTAAATAATGCAACTCAATACCCATTCTATTTTTTGATGAAAACATACCTCACTATGTTGCTATCAAAAAACCAATCCTGGACCAATAAAAGGACATGGCAGACGGACATCATAAATGCTGTCAACTGTAATCCATAAATTTCTCCACTGTTTTCTAATGGCATGAATTCACTTGCTAAACTCGAACGTTTATTTTCACTCTGTATTAACTCATTTAATACCGTTATAGAATTGAATGGCTGACAATCCAAAAGTATTATCTAAAACATTACCAATTCAAATGACTGTTCATGCTATTCCTAAAAAAGGGAATCAAAGTTGTATTCTAGGTCATCAAAACAATACTTTTGAACATTCCTATAAATTTAATTAAAAAATTAAAAAGTTATCAATATACCATAACTTCATTTTATATTATAAACTAAGTTAGTAAATATAAATATCTTAATTTCCTTACCCGGTTATTTGTTATAAATACATCTATGCCATATGTTGTATTTCTATCAAATTCTGCTGTACCGGAACGTTGTGTCTTAAAAATTGGAGTATCATTTTCTCTCACATCATTTTCAGCCACCTTCAAGTTGAACACACTTTCTGTTATTATTTTAACACCATCACCTTCCTCATTCAAATGTTTTGGCTTAGGATCAGTAAAAACAGACTTCTTTAACATCTCCGTTACTTTATTACGAGCTAATAAATTAAGTAAAGCAGATTTACCAACTGCTTGTGCTCCAACAACACCAACAACCAGAAAATCATTATTTTCTTGAACAAAATCTTGTATGTTATCTACATAAATTATGCCATCATCTAAAAACTTCACACTTTTCTTCATTTCTTTTGTCGCCGGTGGTGGGTGACCTGAAATGACATCATCAAAAACTTTCTTGATTGCAATATGAAGATGCTGTTACTTTCGCTGGGAGGGACTGCGATAGATATGGAAGTTTCGTTAGGTTTTTGATTTGGTTTCGGTGACGAAGGTCTCGCATCTTGGTGTTTTAGTAATATAGTGGGTACCTTTACTTTTGGTTTGGCTTCAGTAGCCAAGGACTCTTTTGATCCCGATTTATTAAAGCTACTCTTGCTGTTAAAAAACCTACTGCCAAAATTACCCGAATCCTGTAACGATGAATAATTATGTTTGGGCCTAGAAAAGTTGTGGTACATACTCGTTGGGTCTGGAACTTTTTCTTTCCGTAAAACTTTCCTCTGTCGAATTCAGACATGCCTACATAACTGTTTTATCACAGAGTAAAATGCTCTAAGGTTTTATTTACTTCCACCATCAACCATAACCTGAAAACAGTTTTTAATAGAGACGGGTCGTTATTTTAGTAACGTTATTTTGGAACGTTATTATTTAATAACGGAACGTAACGTTCCCAACTGTGCACGGAACTCGTTATATTTTGGAACGTCATAACAGCGCAACGCAGTCACGCAACAAGCTGACTCAAGGTCGGAAACGACGTGGTACGAAAAACGGCGACCACGAATAATCTGTACTAGTAATTCCGGCAACGGGCATAACGCGGAACGTGGAACGTAGAACCGCACGAGAAACGTGAAAAGAACTAATGGGATAATGGGAAACACAATCGTTAACGACGATACGTAAAGTAACGCGTAAATACATCTAGGTTTGTTCAGCAGCAAGGTTTTTTTAAAGTAAATTAGGCTACTTATGCAATTGATGATGACTAAAATGTTGAGAAGTGTTTTTTATAGAAATTGATATAATAATTAATAGGGGTCTAGTAGTTATGTATTTGATAACGTCAGTATTTAATTAATCGAATTGATTAACAAAACCCTCAAGTTCTTTATTTATGTATAAAAATAACAAAATATAAACTTAAGTGTAAACAAATACAAAGCAGAAAATACTAATAAGAATATATAGGTACCTATTGGCAAACGAAAAAGCAACTCTCATTGAAATAACAAAAAATCCGTAAATGCAAAGAACTTTAACTTATAAAATTTAGTTCATAGCGAACTTCTAACACAAGAAATAAAATAAGATGACTATGAACTAAATGTAACTGTTTGCACTAACTTATTGTTAACAAACTTATTTTTTTTGTATTGTGTCCTACAGACAAGATCTGATTGTCTGTACCTGAAACTTACGACAAAATGATGAGATCCTGCAAAGACCGTTACTAGGAAACTACTTTAGCGTTACCAGATTATATTATATAAAATTGTATGATAAATATAAACAAATCAAAGTGCAGTACAATAGATCTAATTTGTTAAATACCCGCCCTTCTCTTTAACTGTGAAAGATTGAGTACAAAACGGGCACGCAAGCACGCAACTGCGTAACACTGAGAAATACATCGTTCCAAAAAATAACGTTATTTTGGAACGTTACATTTCTGGAACGGAACGCTATAGAACGTTCCACACGAGTAACCGTTATTCCCACCTCTAGTTTTTAAAATCATGTGTCAATCTGTCAATGTCTCATTGACATGTGACAATCTAATAGGTTGCAACGTTGTTAGATTTATTGAAAGTTGTTTTTTGTTTGTAGGTTTGTACTTGTACTATCCAGTGGTACTATCGCTCTTTGTTACAAATTAGGCTTAAATAAATTTTACATTGTAAGGTACCAGGACAAAATATAGATAATTTGGAAATGTATAAATCATGATTCGCTCAAGAGAATAATAATTGGTTGTTTGGCTAGGCGGGAACGGTTTGTGTTTACTAGGATATTCGACAACATTGCAACAGATAAAAATCCATGTTTTTTTTAAACAAGTGGCAGCGAAAAGTGAACGTGTTATTATACGAACTTAACCAAGCGGTTATTATACGTAATCGTAAACTATTCGCGAACCGTGATAATCAGAAATTCCATTGATAATTATTTACCTAATAGTCTATGTTTTTGGCGTTCTTTGTGATTTAATAAGCACCAGTATTATTGAATAGGGTGGATAGGCAAAATCAGTGCTTTACTTAAGTTAGAGTTAATTAATCATTTGAAAATGAGTTCACGTATTCGAATTGCTTGCTGGATGTCTGAGAAGAAATTGCAAAAATTTAACTGGCTAGAATTTAAAAATATGTGTGCGGAGAATGGATATGAAACATTCCAAGTATGCAGATATTTGATGCTGAAGTGACTTACACAAAACATTTGTTGTTACAGTTGGATTTAGAGAAGGACTTACATTCTCAGGGACCATTCCATCTCCTAATACACAAGTTTACTGACATAATTGTGTTGGCAAACCAGGGAGATAGAAAGGTGAATTTCCAAACTTACCTCTTGTAATACGAATATTTAATTATTGTGCATTTAAGTACAGTTTATGGTTTTACCCTATACCTCTTACCATATTTCATGACGCTTCTTTATAGAGTTTGTCTTCATTTTAGTCAATTCATACATTCTATCCATGAAAATAAATTAGGCTATGTAATAGACTATAATTACATGAGCAAATTTTTGTAGAGCATACGAGTGATAAATGATATTGAGTTGTACCTGTCGAGGAATCCTTCGATAATAGTGTTGGATCCACTGCCAAATGTGAGGCAATTATTAGATCGATACCGTTGTTACAGCATTATTCATAGGATGAACACTGACAACATTGAAGTGTTCACTCCCAGTTTCTGTGAAATAACTTCAAATGATCCAGAAATGATCAAAACTACCTTAAAAAATGCAAATGTGCATTTTCCTTTCATTTGTAAACCAATAGTAGGCCATGGTACCAAAGCACATCAGATGTCAATTATTTTCAATGAGAGATGTCTTAAAGACTGTAATCCTCCTTGTGTAGCTCAGAGTTTTATTAATCACAACGCAATTTTGTACAAAATATTTATAGTGGGTGAAACAATTCATGTTTGTGAAAGACCTTCGTTAAAAAACTTTCATGCCAGCGATAGAGATACAATTTTCTTCAATAGTGCCAATATATCAAAAACGAACTCACAAAATGAGTTGATTGTACTAGACCCTGAAGAACTGGGAGGAGAAGTAGTTAAACCTGAGCTCCAGACTTTGGAAAAAATAGCATCCAATCTGAGAGATGCGTTTGGAATGGACTTGATTGGCATAGATGTCTTAATTGAAAATTCAACAGGAAGATATGCAATTATTGATGTCAATTCCTTCCCAGGTATTATCTTTATGTTTATTATTTTTATTGATCTAATAATGTTATTTGCAGGTTACGATGGTTTTCCTAACTTTCTGGCAGCTTTGCTTCCATGTATCAAACAGAAAATTGAAGCAGTGAAAGCTGCAGGTGATAGTTAAYGAAGAACATTAACATTAACAAAGCAGCATTTAAAATGTTGTCGTAAATTGCTCAATTGTTTACTCGAATATGGTTGTATATCAGTATTAAATTATTTGGTTTATTATTATTAGGTTGTTTGTAAAGTGAAGGGTGTTTAGTTATTTGTATGGATTACTTATGCCATTTATGGATATTGTTCTTTTTTCTGGTTATATTGTTATAAAGCTAGTTAATAATGGTGTAAATTAACAGCCAAAGAGTATTAACTTCGACTGTGCAACAGGAGTTACAAGATTTATATTTTACATTTGCTATGTTTATATATTTATAACGAATAAATGTTTCTTCGCAAACAAATCTTAACTACTTATATGCACTTGTGATGTGATTCTTTAGTATGCCTGAAATTGGTGTTTAAAAACGCAAGAACATTTAAAAAAAAGGTATCTAACTTAAGATAGCAACCTTTTGGTACTTCACTTATATATTTTATTTGTATAATTTATTTAATTATATTAATATATAAAATACTATCTAGCAAATTAAAGATATATGAGAGTAGAGCGTAAATTTTGGGAGCACCACCTAAAATGTATCCACTGTGCATGAGAATAAACAGCTAATGTATAAAATGATTAAACAAACATTAATTTTTACGAGAAACAAACGTTAGAAGAGTAGACCTACCTAAATTGTCTCTATAAGACAGTAGGTAGAATGGAAGTACCTGTCTTGCAATAAATTCATAATTATTTTTTTCTTAGAAGTAGCTTGGTGTATTGTTTTATTAATTGAAAATTCAATAAGTTGCACTAACATTATCTTTAAGACTTTGTGTTTAATTTTAATTACACATGAAATTTTAAGTTAACTATATCGCAGATAAACTAGATGATCCAGTTATTGTTCCTAACTTAGTGATGGAAGTATTACAATTCCGTGATCCGATTGCACAAAGCATTACAAATTTGTTATTAAAATTTGAACGATGATTTTTAATATTTCCATCCCATGGCTAAAGATGATAAACAGAAATAAGCTAACATATATTCGAAACGTTTAATTTGAAGGCATATGTAGTCTACTGAACAGCCTGTATAAATAATATATTGTATCATTTTATTTTGCACCTACATTGCTTGGGTGCTATTTAATTTTATTTGAAATATTTTTTTAAGATATCAAAACAAGCACCATAATAGGACCTCCCTGTAGATATAAACGTATACGTTTCAGTGTGTATAGACAAAAAACTATCCATCAATGACTCTTGTGATGCCTGTAATAATAATTGCAGCTAAACCTAGCAATTAGCATACATAACATGAATATATAAACTTCGCGGAAGACTACTTTGGAGGCATCAAATATAACCCACGCTTTCTGTTTTTTGCGGCACGTTGCGCCTTACTGCCTGATTTTTTTACATACTTCGTGTAATACGCGTGGGTATAAACAAATTTTGTTCGTTCTTACCCTATTATCAATAATGATAACTATGTATCTGTCGATTGTTATATAAATACAAAATTGCAATTACAAGCATAATTTTTGAAAATATGGTTCGCCGGTGCTATAATATAAAAGACTAGCAGCAACAGCGCCATCAAGTGGTGTTTATCTGAAGCTCGAGKGCAGTTATAAATAGTAGGGTGCTTGGATGTATTGATTTGTAATCCCAGTTTGCCTTACGCTCTGCTCGTCAATTATGTTATTTTAACATGCTTGATTTAATGTTACGCAATAAAAAGTAGTATAATAATATAAAGTGACAAGAATAACGTCTTTTCCATATCTCCATGGTATCCTTCTGATATAATTTCCTATACAATTCATTAACAAGCTGCAATTTAAAGTTAAGTACCCAATGATAGAGGGCAGTAGTAGTTCTTGTATTTTTATGGAAGTATGGCATTAAAATGATTTGAAAATAAGTGCCTAATTTGCCGCATAAGTTGCAATATACTTATTAAACAGATCAAATATTAATATATTTAGATTAATTGTTGCTGATTAGTTCTTTAGGAATTGCCGAAATCATCAAACAAGATGGACGTAATAAATTCGTATTCATCTTGACCTAGACCACATCTTTTGAATGCCCATAGTTGCGAGCTTAGATACATGCAACAAATGTAAATAATATAATAACAATAACAAAATTGGGATTTTTTTTCACAGTTTAGACAGCACATGCACTCGCGTCAACACCATAGACATTTTTGTCTTCAACGCGCCATGCCATTTAGAGAGGATATAAAGCTGCATTTACACGATTATAATAAGGATTGCTTTAGAATTCTACCACAAAAGTTTTTTCTGCGCATCTCTTGCTGAGTTATCCATGTGCACTGTTAAAATATCAACATTTACTGTTCATATGGTTGCAGTAAAGTATAGTATGTAGTTACAACACCTTCAATATTTGATCAATTTAGAAACTTGTGGATAATGTCTAAGGAAATAGTGTATTTATGTCAGGTATAAAACATTAATAAACATTTTTCTTCAACGTGTTAACTGCACACAATAAGTGCAATAGATCAATAGATCTTCACCAAGGATTCGGTAGCGTCCCTGTTTTTGCCAATTATTGTGATAAGTGCTATGGTGGTGGATAATATATAAAGCCTCTGGGCAGGTTTCTCTTCTCTTTATTAAAGTTGATGTTAGCTAAAATTAACCGTGTAACCATGACAATACCTTGAATTGAGGTGTGTGATTGGTTTAGATTTGAAATACAGAGTTGATTTTAGCTTAAAATAGAGAAGAGAAACTGACCCTCTAGATCTTGACCTAGGGACCTTAAGTGTATAATATTTGCAAAAGTTAAGCACAATGTGACACATTGTCCTGTTTAGTGGGTATACGTTAGGTTTTATTTTCAGTTCGACTAATAATACTGCAAATGCCAATATCGTCATAAGTATAAAATTACCGTTTAATAAAAACACGAATCGCAATATAACAATTATGAAGCTATAAAGCTACCACACTTTTTTTGTTTGCAGTTTGTGAAAAAAATTGAGCATCTAACCTATGCCGTGTTGATCATATGTGTTTCACTCGGAACACGATGGCAAAAAAAGAGACAAAAAATGTGAAAATCATATTCTTTTAAATTGCCACCACCTACCAGTGATATTCGACAGCTCTATGGCACTAACTACATGTACGAATAACAGTGCTGTCGTCATTTCAAGAAAAAAAATTAATGTTGAAGTTGGCGCTTAATGAAATGGGAATGAAGTCGGCCATACCATCTTAAAATTGGGAACATCAATCTATATCGAAAATAAAGAAACTGTATTTTCTGTATTTCCATAAGATGCATATGAATGCAGAAAAATTATTACACAGCCATAATATTTATTGTTTACATCTTGGAGGTCGAAGGCAGAATTGCCATCAGCTATACAGTCTTTACCGTATATATGTAGTAATTCTGGGTGAAATAGGGTGAAATGATTAAGATCCTATCTCTATAATGTAATTTTACGTCAAAAACAGATTATTTTATTGTAATCAATCTTTGATCGGCATATATGCAGTAGTTGTTAATAAATTATTTTAAACGTTTTGTTTGAAAAAATTAATCGCCGTTATATTATTGTCTGAGGTACACAGAGAAGTTCGAATCTATATTATAGAAGATTCAACCAAAATTGAAAATAGCAATGCACACGCACACGAAAGTGTTAAACAGGATCGACCAGATTTGCTATTTTAAAAAATAACCACTAACCATTAGGCACCGTAAGCACTATGCAAGCAGGCATCTTGGCTCCTTGGCAGACACACACGCCTGAAACAAAAACCAGTTTATTGAACAAAAAGTGCACTGTAAAAGTTTTTAAGGTGCAAATATATATTTGTGATTTTTCTCAGATAACTAGCTACTAACTGTGTTAAACTAACATACACTTCATATTCAAAAACTACTCAAAATTGCGTTATGCTCATTTGGTATAAAAGACGCAAATTTTGTTTCAAAATCTCTGATAATTACTCGATACAGCGCTAAATCTGGTTACACTGTACAAAAAATAATTGTTTCCCTGTGAAGAAAACTACTTATAAATGATTACTCGATTAACTAAAACTTCAGGTAGCTCCAGTCAATCTTGCTTTTCACTGGTTAGGGACCTTGACGCGTCCTTTTTAAAACTTAATAGAACTCAACATTTTTTTTTGATGCAGCACAAATGTTATATGGAAGCAGTGCTGTTAGATAAATACCTAAACAGTCGTAAAGATTCGGTATTTTGCATTGATACATGTTATTTCAGTAGATTTGGACGACCCCTTTATTATGTCGTACGGCGGTAAAGAAAGAGGAGCAGAAATCCTACAAGTAGCACCAGCTTTGCTTCCCACTATGTTAAAAATGTGTCCAGATTTTACCAGCAATTTTCCTTTTTCCTCCGTAGAGCTTCGAAATTCGGAATGGACATTTAAACATTCATGTTTGGACGGTTCAATTCAAAATAATTCCAGATCAATTTACACCGAACACGTCAAGTATTCACTGATGTTGATTATACCGCTTTCGACCGCTAGTCGCAGAATGTGGCTGAAGACAGCAACGAATTCAGAAACGAAAAACGAAATATTACAGTGGACCAGACAAATATTGCATTTAAGGGACTAGCAGTAGGGTTACGCGACAGGTACAGCTATTTTTGATTAGGTACTGCGTATAAGCATGTTATGGTCACATTTCTATGCCTCGTATAAAAAACAACCAAGAAAAAACACCCCAACCCAAAACAATCAAACAAATGACTACCCTGTCTTCGCCGATATCAAGAGCCGTTACAACGTTTATATTATGTAGCTACATTTACAACAATTAAAATTGTATAATTTATAAAATATTGGCATTCGGCGATGAAAAAATTTAAAGCAATATCTACGTAAGTTTAAGATCAAGCTGTTACACCTCCAGATTTAGTACGTAATAACGAAAAACATCTTGGCAACCGTACCAAACCTTGTTACACATTCATTCTTAGTAGGTTATTAGATAGTCACGAGAAAAGCAATATTTCAAAATATAAACAAATTTAGGGGAGACCAGGTCGTTTCCACCCCCTGAAGAATTTAAAAATTCGTAGCTCCCGTACCAAGCTTTGTTACACTTTCATACTCAGTAGGTTATTAGGTAGTCATGAGAAAAGCAATATTTCAAAATATAAACAAATTCGTTAGGGGAGACCAGGTCGTTTCCACCCCCTAAAGAATTTAAAAATTCGTAGCTCCCGTCCCAAGCTTTGTTACACTTTCATACTCAGTAGGTTATTAGGTAGTCATGAGAAAAGCAATATTTCAAAATATAAACAAATTCGTTAGGGGAGACCAGGTCGTTTCCACCCCCTGAAGAATTTAAAAATTCGTAGCTCCCGTACCAAGCTTTGTTACACTTTCATACTCAGTAGGTTATTAGGTAGTCATGAAAAAAGCAATATTTCAAAATATAAACAAATTCGTTAGGGGAGACCAGGTCGTTTCCACCCCCTAAATAATTTAAAAATTCGTAGCTCCCGTACCAAGCTTTGTTACACTTTCATACTCAGTAGGTTATTAGGTAGTCATGAGAGAAGCAATATTTCAAAATATAAACAAATTCGTTAGGGGATACCAGGTCGTTTCCACCCCCTGAAAAATTTAAAAATTCGTAGCTCCCGTCCCAAGCTTTGTTACACTTTCATACTCAGTAGGTTATTAGGTAGTCATGAGAAAAGCAATATTTCAAAATATAAACAGATTCGTTAGGGGAGACCAGGTCGTTTCCACCCCCTAAAGTATTTAAAAATTCGTAGCTCCCGTACCAAGCTTTGTTACACTTTCATACTCAGTAGGTTATTAGGTAGTCATGAGAAAAGCAATATTTCAAAATATAAACAAATTCGTTAGGGGAGACCAGGTCGTTTCCACCCCCTAAAGAATTTAAAAATTCGTAGCTCCCGTCCCAAGCTTTGTTACACTTTCATACTCAGTAGGTTATTAGGTAGTCATGAGAAAAGCAATATTTCAAAATATAAACAAATTCGTTAGGGGAGACCAGGTCGTTTCCACCCCCTAAAGAATTTAAAAATTCGTAGCTCCCGTCCCAAGCTTTGTTACACTTTCATACTCAGTAGGTTATTAGGTAGTAATGAGAAAAGCAATATTTCAAAATATAAACAAATTCGTTAGGGGAGACCAGGTCGTTTCCACCCCCTGAAGAATTTAAAAATTCGTAGCTCCCGTACCAAGCTTTGTTACACTTTCATACTCAGTAGGTTATTAGGTAGTCATGAAAAAAGCAATATTTCAAAATATAAACAAATTCGTTAGGGGAGACCAGGTCGTTTCCACCCCCTAAATAATTTAAAAATTCGTAGCTCCCGTCCCAAGCTTTGTTACACTTTCATACTCAGTAGGTTATTAGGTAGTAATGAGAAAAGCAATATTTCAAAATATAAACAAATTCGTTAGGGGAGACCAGGTCGTTTCCACCCCCTGAAGAATTTAAAAATTCGTAGCTCCCGTCTCAAGCTTTGTTACACTTTCATACTCAGTAGGTTATTAGGTAGTCATGAAAAAAGCAATATTTCAAAATATAAACAAATTCGTTAGGGGAGACCAGGTCGTTTCCACCCCCTAAAGAATTTAAAAATTCGTAGCTCCCGTCCCAAGCTTTGTTACACTTTCATACTCAGTAGGTTATTAGGTAGTCATGAGAAAAGCAATATTTCAAAATATAAACAAATTCGTTAGGGAGACCAGGTCGTTTCCACCCCCTGAAGAATTTAAAAATTCGTAGCTCCCGTACCAAGCTTTGTTACACTTTCATACTCAGTAGGTTATTAGGTAGTCATGAAAAAAGCAATATTTCAAAATATAAACAAATTCGTTAGGGGAGACCAGGTCGTTTCCACCCCCTAAATAATTTAAAAATTCGTAGCTCCCGTACCAAGCTTTGTTACACTTTCATACTCAGTAGGTTATTAGGTAGTCATGAGAGAAGCAATATTTCAAAATATAAACAAATTCGTTAGGGGATACCAGGTCGTTTCCACCCCCTGAAAAATTTAAAAATTCGTAGCTCCCGTCCCAAGCTTTGTTACACTTWCATACKCAGTAGGTTATTRGGTAGTCATGAGAAAAGCAATATTTCAAAATATAAACAGATTCGTTAGGGGAGACCAGGTCGTTTCCACCCCCTAAAGTATTTAAAAATTCGTAGCTCCCGTACCAAGCTTTGTTACACTTTCAKACTCAGTAGGTTATTAGGTAGTCATGAGAAGAGCAATATTTCAAAATATAAACAAATTCGTTAGGGGAGACCAGGACGTTTCCACCCCCTGAAGAATTTAAAAATTCGTAGCTCCCGTCCCAAGCTTTGTTACACTTTCATACTCAGTAGGTTATTAGGTAGTCATGAGAAAAGCAATATTTCAAAATATAAACAAATTCGTTAGGGGAGACCAGGTCGTTTCCACCCCCTCAAGAATTTAAAAATTCGTAGCTCCGGTACGAATTAAATTCTTCAGGGGGTGGAAACGACCTGGTCTCCCCCAACGAATTTGTTTATATTTTGAAATATTGCTTTTCTCATGACTACCTAATAACCTACTGAGTATGAAAGTGTAACAAAGCTTGGGACGGGAGCTACGAATTTTTAAATTCTTGAGGGGGTGGAAACGACCTGGTCTCCCCTAATGAATTTGTTTATATTTTGAAATATTGCTTTTCTCATGACTACCTAATAACCTACTGAGTATGAAAGTGTAACAAAGCTTGGTACGGGAGCTACGAATTTTTAAATTCTTCAGGGGGTGGAAACGACCTGGTCTCCCCTAACGAATTTGTTTATATTTTGAAATATTGCTTTTCTTATGACTATCTAATAACCTACTGAGTATGAAAGTGTAACAAAGCTTGGTACGGGAGCTACGAATTTTTAAATTCTTCAGGGGGTGGAAACGACCTGGTCTCCCCTAACGAATTTGTTTATATTTAGAAATATTGCTTTTCTCATTACTACCTAATAACCTGCTGGGTATGAAAGTGTAACAAAGCTTGGGACCGGAGCTACGAATTTTTAAATTCTTCAGGGGGTGGAAACGACCTGGTCTCCCCTAACGAATTTGTTTATATTTTGAAATATTGCTTTTCTCATGACTACCTAATAACCTACTGAGTATGAAAGTGTAACAAAGCTTGGTACGGGAGCTACGAATTTTTAAATTCTTCAGGGGGTGGAAACGACCTGGTCTCCCCTAACGAATTTGTTTATATTTTGAAATATTGCTTTTCTCATGACTAACTAATAACCTACTGAGTATGAAAGTGTAACAAAGCTTGGTACGGGAGCTACGAATTTTTAAATCCTTCAGGGGGTGGAAACGACCTGGTCTCCCCTAACGAATTTGTTTATATTTTGAAATATTGCTTTTCTCATTACTACCTAATAACCTACTGAGTATGAAAGTGTAACAAAGCTTGGGACGGGAGCTACGAATTTTTAAATTCTGTAGGGGGTGGAAACGACCTGGTCTCCCCTAACGAATTTGTTTATATTTTGAAATATTGCTTTTCTCATTACTACCTAATAACCTACTGAGTATGAAAGTGTAACAAAGCTTGGGACGGGAGCTACGAATTTTTAAATTCTGTAGGGGGTGGAAACCTGGTCTCCCCTAACGAATTTGTTTATTTTTTGAAATATTGCTTTTCTCATGACTACCTAATAACCTACTGAGTATGAAAGTGTAACAAAGCTTGGTACGGGAGCTACGAATTTTTAAATTCTTCAGGGGGTGGAAACGACCTGGTCTCCCCTAACGAATTTGTTTATATTTTGAAATATTGCTTTTCTCATGACTACCTAATAACCTACTGAGTATGAAAGTGTAACAAAGCTTGGGACGGGAGCTACGAATTTTGAATTCTTCAGGGGGTGGAAACGACCTGGTCTCCCCTAACGAATTTGTTTATATTTTGAAATATTGCTTTTCTCATGACTACCTAATAACCTGCTGGGTATGAAAGTGTAACAAAGCTTGGGACCGGAGCTACGAATTTTTAAATTCTTCAGGGGGTGGAAACGACCTGGTCTCCCCTAACGAATTTGTTTATATTTTGAAATATTGCTTTTCTCATGACTACCTAATAGCCTACTGAGTATGAAAGTGTAACAAGGCTTGGGACGGGAGCTACGAATTTTTAAATTCTTCAGGGGGTGGAAACGACCTGGTCTCCCCTAACGAATTTGTTTATATTTTGAAATATTGCTTTTCTCATTACTACCTAATAACCTACTGAGTATGAAAGTGTAACAAAGCTTGGGACGGGAGCTACGAATTTCTAAATTCTTTAGGGGGTGGAAACGACCTGGTCTCCCCTAACGAATTTGTTTATATTTTGAAATATTGCTTTTCTCATGACTACCTAATAACCTACTGAGTATGAAAGTGTAACTAAGCTTGGTACGGGAGCTACGAATTTTTAAATTCTTCAGGGGGTGGAAACGACCTGGTCTCCCCTAACGAATTTGTTTATATTTTGAAATATTGCTTTTCTCATGACTACCTAATAACCTACTGAGTATGAAAGTGTAACAAAGCTTGGGACGGGAGCTACGAATTTTTAAATTCTTCAGGGGGTGGAAACGACCTGGTCTCCCCTAACGAATTTGTTTATATTTTGAAATATTACTTTTCTCATTACTACCTAATAACCTACTGAGTATGAAAGTGTAACAAAGCTTGGGACTGGAGCTACGAATTTTTAAATTCTTCAGGGGGTGGAAACGACCTGGTCTCCCCTAACGAATTTGTTTATATTTTGAAATRTTGCTTTTCTCATGACTACCTAATAACCTACTGAGTATGAAAGTGTAACAAAGCTTGGTACGGGAGCTACGAATTTTTAAATTCTTCAGGGGGTGGAAACGACCTGGTCTCCCCTAACGAATTTGTTTATATTTTGAAATATTGCTTTTCTCATTACTACCTAATAACCTACTGAGTATGAAAGTGTAACAAAGCTTGGGACGGGAGCTACGAATTATTAAATTTTTCAGGGGGTGGAAACGACCTGGTCTCCCCTAACGAATTTGTTTATATTTTGAAATATTGCTTTTCTCATGACTACTTAATAACCTACTGAGTATGAAAGTGTAACAAAGCTTGGTACGGGAGCTACGAATTTTTAAATTCTTTAGGGGGTGGAAACGACCTGGTCTCCCCTAACGAATTTGTTTATATTTTGAAATATTGCTTTTCTCATGACTACCTAATAATCTACTAAGTATGAAAGTGTAACAAAGCTTGGTACGGGAGCTACGTATTTTTARATTCTTTAGGGGGTGGAAACGACCTGGTCTCCCCTAACGAATTTGTTTATATTTTGAAATATTGCTTTTCTCATGACTACCTAATAACCTACTGAGTATGAAAGTGTAACAAAGCTTGGTGCGGGAGCTACGAATTTTTAAATTCTTCGGGGGGTGGAAACGACCTGGTCTCCCCTAAATTTGTTTATATTTTGAAATATTGCTTTTCTCGTGACTATCTAATAACCTACTAAGAATGAATGTGTAACAGGGGTTGGTACGGTTGCCAAGATGTTTTTCGTTATTACCTTCTAAATCTGGAGGTGTAACAGCTTGATCTTAAACTTACGTAGATATTGCTTTAAATTTTAAACTGCCATTTTTCATCGCCGAATGCCAATATTTTATAAATTATACAATTTTAATTGTTGTAAATGTAGCTACATAATATAAACGTTGTAACGGCTCTTGATATCGGCGAAGACAGGGTAGTCATTTGTTTGATTGTTTTGGGGTGGGGTGTTTTTTTCCTGGTAGTTTTTTATACGAGGCATAGAAATGTGACCATAACATGCTTATATGCAGTACCTAATCAAAAATAGCTGTACCTGTCGCGTAACCCTACTGCTAGTCCCTTAAATGCAATATTTGTCTGGTCCACTGTAATATTTCGTTTTTCGTTTCTGAATTCGTTGCTGTCTTCAGCCACATAGTCGCAGAAGTGGCGCTGCTCTAATTTCAACTATGGGAGTCGTAACCAGGTAATACACGCGTATCTGCACTTGGATTCATCAGATAAACTATAACATATGCTTACAATTGCCCATTGCAATTTCTTATCGCCTGGAAGGTTTTTGACTGCTAGCTGTGTGCTGGTCTAGACAAGGCAATACATGATCTCTGCACATAGTTTCGAAAGATAAATCGTCTACACTCGCTCTATCGATTTCCATATAATTGTTAACGGTAGCAGTGATAAGATGATCAGGCAGTGTCAAATGTGCAGAAAGATTGATATGTGTTAACCCAATGTTTCATTTCACAGGTATGTAACACCCAAGTAGTATTTAAGGTTAAGATTCATAGGCGTGCGGTATTTAAATTGCTTATTATGCCGATATTTTACAACACTACTACTGAAAGATGAATTGTTTACTAGTGTATAACAAAAAAATGAGTTTTATATGTGTGCATAAATCATATTCATACAATATTTTTTTCCTATCTATTATTTTTAGGTTTCAGAAGCATACTGAAGAATGCAAATTACGGCACGCCAATGCCGCGGGTGGAAAACAAAGTTTGTTATTGCGCTAATTTCACGCCATTCAGATGTTGGCTTCACAACAATGCGCTTTCTGTTAATGAGATGCGGTATCCCCTCTTTTATACATGTATGAGATCGTCCACTGTACTATTGGTGTTTAGAATGTTCTGTATGTGTTGAGTAGTGTGGTGTAAATTTTTGGTTAAAAAGAGCTTATTGCGAGCTGTTTAAGGACAAGTCGTATAAAAAATTAACCCAGGCAATGGTGCGGATGTGTCAAGTATGCAAAAAGGTGGGCTCTAAGGAGAAAACCGTATCAGTTCACCGTTAAGCATTGTTTAGGTTATGTTTATATTTGTTGTCATAGGCGTCGTTTGATAAATTTAACGAAATTAGTTACTTTATAGAAGAATACTTTTATAAAATGTAATGAAGTTGATAGTGAAGGATTAATACATATGGAAAATGATTACTGTTAGTGGTAGACGTTTCAAAAATAAATATTTGTAGGTAGAAGAAGAGAGCCGATGTGTTCGGAGTAAGTAATTCAGTGATGCCTGATGCTGATTTTGATTATATGTATTTCTTTTTATTTGACAATAAATTTCGTTTTCGCAGTTTCTGATTTTTTTTCCTTTTCCTTTCTATGTGAAGAATGTCGAGTGTTTTCTCGTTAAGTGTTGATTAATGAATACTAATGCTAGAACTGCGTTGATGCTTTCGGCCAAAACATTTTCCCGCTTGTAACGAAATTAAATTAGTGTTTGCTTTACAAAAAGATGTTTCTTTGCTTCAACTGAAAGATTGTTCGAAATATTATTGATGTACGCTCCGCTTTTGTTAAGTAAGTTAAATTATCTCACTGTTGACCCTTTTATAACAGTAGGGCAATGTGCTTGGAGGAAAACTGTATCTCCCCCTCGTACCCCCGCTTCCCTTAACCTCATTGGTCTTGGTGTCAGTTCCAACCGTATTTATGAATGAGATGTCGTGTCCATTTAATAATATGTCAATGCTCCAAATATTACTAGCTCCCTAGATCGGTTCATGTTCCCTTGCCACTGCACGCGTGTGTAGTGTGACTGGGGCAATTTCTCACTTTTGCAGTCAGTTTGTTGACTAAATTTTAAATCCTCGTAGCTTTGCCCGCTAATCAAAAACCGTAAAGTAGCAGTTAATCGCCCTCTAGCACTTATGGTCTTTCGCATTAGTGTATCTTGTTTTTCTATTCTTTGTGTCTCCATACAAGAAATCTCTTCAAAAGAATCTACATCCATTCGCAGAAAGTTTTTAAGATCATCTACTTGTAATTCTTGCATGGCGTAATGTGGCACAATTCTTTTCGTCTCTGTAACCATCCCACACAGGATTCCTTTTTCTTTTTTTTTGTKGTAGCAGCATGGAAACCGCCAATGCTATACAGATTCTTTGATGTTTTGATAATATTGGTGCCATTTCTCAAAAGCGACACGTCTGTTCCATGGCCGTTACACTTTCACACTATACGGCAGGGTGATCCATAGGTATGTGTATAGAGAAGCACCTATCTAGTGGCCGGTAGGTTAGCACTGCCATTTGTCATTGCTGCTCTAGACAAGGCATATATGGTATCTGTAGTTGGCTTCTAAAGTTAGTTGACTACTCGAATGATCCATCTAACAGATAAATCCAACACTTTGTTAATATAACTCGGCATCCCCTTCTTTTGCAAACGGAAGTGTTAGAAAAACCTACCATTTGGTGATAAGAGTTCTCAATGTAATTTGGAATCCCTTGATGCTTGGTAGGTTTGTCATTGCCAGTTGTCTGTGATGGTATAAACAAAGCAACACCTGGCCTCTGCAATTGGCTTGAAAGCTAAATGGACTTTTAGGTGATACACTTGCTCCAACCATCAACAGATAAATCCAACACCCTTTTCTAAATGTAATTCTGCCGGCGGATCTTGGATTGTCAGCTCACAATGATACGCTGTACAATCACTGCACGTCTGGCCATCTTTTTTTGTACTAGAATTCATTCATTCATCACTCGGTTTATCCAACCAACTAATAAATCTAACACTTTGCTAAATAATCCCCTTCTGTCTTGTAGGTCTGGCATTGTCGAATTACAATGATAATTATACAAGCCATTACATGACCGCTGTTGTTAGCTTCGAAAAGTAGATCCACCTTTGGTCAATACCCTGGGTTCACAGATAAATCCAACACTTTGTTAATGTGATTCGGAATTCACTACAGCCCGGTGGGTTTTGCTTTGCTATATTACAATAATATGGTATGCAAAGCAATATACGCCTAGCTATCTACCTCTATGCTTGGTTTCGTTTGACAAACCTACGATTTAGTAACACATTTGGACAATGTAACTAGGCATTCCCTTGTCTTGCCACAATTCTCTACACTTGGATTCGTTGTATAAAGATAGCATTTGATGATCAAACGTTCAATGTCATTTGGAATATCCTAACCCGTGGTAGATTTCGCACTGGTAGTTACCAGTGATTGTTTAGACAAGTAATCCAAGACCTCCCAACGTGGTTACCAAACGATAAATAGACCTTTCAGTGAAACACTCGGTCTATCCAACACATAAACCCAAAACTTTGTTAATATAAGGTAATGCCAAGTTGCATTTGGCAAAAGTTCATCAAATGGTAGGTAAATGAGATTATTACTTACAAATGTAATGTAACTTGCTTTTTTAAGGTAACAGCTATTGTAAGTGAGGGGAGGGCGAGTAGGAGAGAGAGAGTACGTGTAAGTGTAATCGTAATCGTACACTACTCCGTACGCTGTATGGTTACCGCTCTCTCTTCAGCCGACTGACTGCAAACCAAACAGAAACGTACCGTACATTAAATTATTAGGATAACCAAGCAACTATTCGAGCTCATCACTCACCAGTTTCTATCTTCAGAATTACTCTTAAAAATCTGGCCTGGGCGTGCAACACTTGTCATAATTAAAAACATGGATAAGTGTCCAGTCCAACATGTCAAACTAAGTTAGGCCCCATTATTATATCTTAATAAAATCTACCTATCTAGTCCTTCTACATAATCAACTCATAACTTAGACTTCAAAAACTAAGAATTGGCTTATCTCTGTCTCCTTCATAGCAAATCATTTACTATACACATCATTCTGCAAATGTACTGTCTTGCTTCCGTCCACACCCCTGGTGGCACGGTCCAGAGGAATCAGCCGACCGGGACAGCATCCAATCCAGGCATGCTCCCGCATACTGATAACCTGGAGGTCCAAACAAAACCGCCTTCAGACAAATCCATGTCCACATGTGAGCACGGACCAAGGACCTACCCGTCTTTGCCGCCCCCCGACCAAACAGTACCAACACTACTGAGACCAGAGATTCACCTGTCCACCTAATCAAAGCTCACGTGGCTGATACTTAATTATTACCTCTAACTTTATATGTATTACCCTGTATTTTAGCTTCAATCTATCAGTTATCTACCATATCTATTAAAATATCATTCTAATCATAAATATCCTACCTACGACACTGATATCTACCTATGCGCATCATTAGCTACCTGCCTAAGCTTTTCCCATTTATTATGAACTAAGACACTTAGTGAGCGTACTCACTCTGATTTCTTGATTACACCCTGTACACATAAAACACACTTCACTGTTTAAAATTCACAGCTAAACTGAATAACCTAATATTCTAAAACTTCGCTCAGATACCAGAACTCAACCTGGAGCAGCGAAAACAAACATTAACACGTGTGGTTTTAAACTCGTATCGTTTTGGATGCCTAATTTTTAAGGAACTAGAAGAAATGAAATTAAACTCACATTACACTATGTCATTCGTAGATTCTGTCAGCGACAGTGTGACGTAAAACAGCGCGATTGTTACCAGCTTCATCTAAGGCAACAATCCTTTTAATACAACCACCAGAGTCCCACAGTGCTCTAGTTATACTCACGTTCGGAGTCTATACCTCCCAGCCTCTAAGAATCGCAACAACAAGCTGTTGTCCATTGTTTAGCTCCCCCATAGAAAAATTAAGACAAATTACGCAGAATTGTCGCCAGAAAAAACAAACCTCAAAATATCCTTTGGAAAACTAAAAAGATAAAGTTGTTTCCAGCGTACCTACGTCGCTGTTGCACTGTATCGCAGCATAGGCATGTCCCCAAACGTCGCATTATTACAAATTATAACAATCAACCAAAAGTGAGAAAAATATGCAAACCATAAAATCAACCACAACTAAATACAATAAGAAAAATTAACACCCAAAGGACTCCACAAATAAACACCAACAACTACATAAAATCAAAATACGTGATTTTTATTTACATCCAGAGTGCTTATTCTGGTTGTTTTTTTTCTGATGTTTAGACCGTTACCAACAGATGGGCACATGGTTTTCATGTTTAAAAACACGTTCACTCCGAGGAATTTCAAATTTCATTGCTAAAAAAGCAGTGCAAAAGCTATGTGTAGTGTAACAATAGTCGATTGTTTGTTTTAATACCATTGTGATTCGTAGATATGCTACGTAATCAGAAAACATTTAGCACATGCATGCACAGATTAGGTAAAGCAGTAGGTAGGTAATATACCTCCAACTACTAAACTCATATAGAAATAGCAATTTTATCATCTAAACGTATTTATATAGTTTGAGAAAAGGTTGTACTATGTATATGTTACAAATTACACTGCTTCCGTAAAGTATGTAATGGATAAGTAATAAAATGCTTCGAGCCATCTAAATAGCAAATTTTTAGATATACATGTTAGAAAAGGCAATTCGCGAGTATGGATTTTACAATAATTTGAAAAATAGTCAATTCAATGGCATTGGTAATTACTTGACGGTAAATAAGACGATGAATAAATCCTCTTTCAATATTATCAATGGTTTCGTGATGTATACATGCTTTTAAATATTCAAAATTTTCCGGTTTACTAACGTAACTTTATTTACTTGCCAGATCTGGGGATTTGGCTGGACATTCAATCGGACTCCACATTCCCTTTTAACAGTGTGGTGCATCAGCTTGCTGGAAAAAACGTTATTTCTCGGAAGATCTGGTTCTTGTAAATCTGAACACATATTTTGTAGGTTGAATTAAGGGCGTAAAAAAGAATATTCTAATATCTTGCTCCTAGTTTCAACCATACACACTGCTCTGAATTGTTATTTTATCGGGCTTGTCTTGAGTTTTCAAACGAGGTTGATTTGTTTTTTTTTGCCAGTTCCACCAGCTGGCGACGACGCAAAAATCAAAGTGAAGAAACTGCATCAAACCAGAAGAAAAAACGATCGCAACAGTAGCGACCTAGGAGAAGGACGGTGTGACGGAATGACCAGCGTGTTTTATGTAACACGCCGTGAAATAGCGGATCAGCGGCGAAAGATCAGCGCTGCTTTCTGTTGTGAGCGCGGAGTTAGTCGTCAAAATGTTTGGCGCGTAAAACGTTGATGCTCAAGACGCAAATTGACGTGTGCTCAAACGGAGCGCTGTTCGCGGGTCGCAACCTTGTACTCTCATTTACCTGACTGATTTCGAGTATTCGGCTATGTGGGAGTTATTTTATTGCTTGTAAAATCGACGGTGTTGTGTTTGATGGGAGTCCGGAGTGCGCGCTTTACGTCCGTGTTCCTTAGTGCTGTTGTGTTTGTGGCTAAATATTTTGTGGTGCTGTGAAGTGCAAGTGCCGATGGAATTAACGGATACAGTGTTGTAGGGTGAGTCCATTTCTTTAATAATAGTTTTAGGCGTTGAAGCTAAAAAAATCGGACCGTTTAAAGTTGTCATGCAGATGCTATAATAACTTAAGTAGGTATTTAAGCGCATATTGCTTGGTACGGTGAGCGATGATTTCAAATTCCGCGAGTAATAATGACTGTCATGTTATATGATATTTGGTGCGTATGTATTACCATTGTTGGAATATTATACATATACAGACAAGGGTATTACTATGATTATATTATTGCGGCTATTGAGATAATGACGAATTATTTGAAAACATTTATTATGATTTAGGTATTAAGACTTTATAGTAATTGGAGACTACTGCTTCAATGACTAATACAACTTTAATTCTGTATATTATTAGTGGTGATTGTGACATTCATAGCTGTGCTGCATAAACTTGATGGATTTCTTATGTGGGCCGGAATTATACCTACTTTGTATAGACCACTTCACTTTGAGCCCTCCTTTTGCCTTTGAGTAATTCACTTTTTCTTACCCAAGTCTTTATTATGTACGTATGTTAGATAAATATTGGAAAGTGAAATGAATGAATTATTAATTAGTAATAAATTAAAAGTGTAAAATGAAACAAGTTCATAGTGTTCATTATCTCTGTAACTATACAGGGCGATTAGTTTCTATTCATCCAAACGCAGACCTCATACCATTACAGATGATTTTAGGCCGATTTAACACAAACTATCATTGTACAATATTCCTTCCTAAGGGGGCTACAACCATTTCTAGATGGAGCCCAAAAGACAGTTTTCAGAGTATTTTCAAAAGGCTTTTACCCACAGGATTCAAGCTGGAAACATTAAATAACATTTTTAAATGCAAGCTTAGGCACTCCGGAGTATTATTTATGAAAAAAACACGTATTATTGGCTTATGATAAGTTTCTCAACATTTGATTTTTTATAATTTTTAGAGTTTTTAAAATTGGAGTGGCTTTTGCCAATTAACAAGACGAAAATAAAACACAAGTGAGTCATAGGTACGTCAAACAAGTTAATTAGTTAATTTTGTGGGCATGTTTTTGTATAGGTACGTAAAACTCTAAAAGTTTCTTGACTAATGCATGTGTTTACTAATGAAGAATACGCTGATATGCATTTAGTTTATGGTGAAATGCAATGTAATTTTGTAGTCGGAGTACACCGACAAATTTCTAAACCGAAAGCATTCTTGCGATCAATCTTTCTAGCCCTTCAACAAAGACTGAGAGAAAGGTGAAGCTGGACTTGATGGCAAGGTAGCAGAAAACCATAAAGAGGATATTCTACTGGATCAATATTCTGAAATTTGCATTATGTCTGGATATTAGCCAAAGCTCTGGCCGGAGCGTCATATATAAGAAAGATCCACAGCTGTTCCATAAAAAAAGATGTTGGAACGCAATTTTAATACTCGCGTACAATTTTCTATTTAGTTGTAAAATACAAAACAAATTAATATTTCCCTTATTTTATTTTCCTTTAACAATTAAGCAAACTGTATTGGTTTATGCCTGATGGATACCCTGCATATTTTAACATAAACAGGAAGTCGCCACTTTCTTGATACTGCTTATAAGGACTGGATTGGAAGAGGAGGATGATCCTTATGATATATGTATAAATGTTGGGATAGATGGATTCTTTAGTGTGTGCCGTTTCAGTGGAAACGCGCGATCAGTTTTGGACCAGAGTTCAACAAGCTTCTAATGAATTTAGAAATAATTAGAATTAATTTGTAGCCGGAGTGTACTAAGGTGGGTGGGTAGCGCGGTTGTCCGTTGTTACAACGCCTACCCGTCTTTACATAGTGGATTTTAGCAGCCGAAAAGTGGCATATTGGAAAATCTTGTAGATTTGATTATTTGCAACTTACGACGAGAACTTTAGCGTGCCAAATATGTTTTTTTTCTTCTAGAGAAATTTTCAAGGTAAACAATCGAAAAACCTTTATCACTTCTAAGTCAGAAGTTCTAACCATAACCAAGTAATTGGGAAACTGATACAATAATACTACAGGGTTAGTAATAAATAGGTACCTAGATTTAGAGAGTTGTTTGATAGTCTTATATTCTAATTCCAATTTTTGTTTGCCTAAAAGCCGGAATAGTCGATATTTTACTTTTAAAAAATTGGTTAGGGTTGCTATTTTTCGTGGCAATCATAACTCCTAAATTTTGTATATTTTAGAGTTTAGAGACAATTAATATCATATAATCAAACAATAATTATTTAATTTATTTACTGGAAATACTTAAGTATTGAATATTTTCTTTGAGACCTGAAACTGCCCCCGGCAATCTGCCGCCCCTATAAGCCGCGGCCTATGCTGCTAACTGGCAAATCTCTCTCTGTTATCGTCTATATCCAGATTTTCCATTTTTGCTTATTGTTTTGTGTAATTTCAGTCTATATCTCTTCCAATTCCTCAAAAACCTACTACTTAGTCTTCGAAGTGTGACATTCCTAAGAGTTAGAATGTTCTCATGTTTTTCATATTACGGTATTAGAAATCTCAACTCTTTTATCTTGATCTTAACTTTTTATAAAGAGTTTTTTCATATTGTTCGTAATTAAGTATTAGTACGCATTAATGAATTTCCAGCGCCGGTATGTATACAATTTTACCTGTTTATAATAATCTCGATAGCGAGTGGCTGGTGATTTTTTTGTGATTTTTGTACCTATAGTTTTCCATCCTTTCCTGTGTAGCTAATTCAAGATTTTGAATCCTATAAACCTGCTCTTGGTTAAAAATTGAATGGAAACAGATAACCATGCAAAATAGCAATGGAATATCATTGTTTGTACAGGTCTACAGGTATAGATATTTTGGCAAAAATGAATTTATAAAAGTTAAATTGCATCTGCTGATGGGGGAGGGGGGACAAAAAACTGGGTCTTTCTAAAATTTGTTAACACATCAGTCTCTTCTTCATGGTTTCTGCTACATTTCGTAAAATTTACGATCATATCATACAATTATTACACAATATATTGCGAGTTAAAGAAAGGCGGTACGCAGACTAATTAATTATTATAAATGCTGCAAATAACATTTATCAGCGTGGCAACCCCGTAGGAGTTGTTGATTCGTTGTCATGGAAACGACTTTCTTATTGAATCGTCGCCATGGATACGACTTGCGAAAACCTCGATAATGTGTGCAAGTKCACGTTTTTAACACGATTTAGTATGCGCCTACAGTGCGTGGGTTACAATGCGAATCCTATTGTTACCGTTTTCTTTTGTGGATTTTGACAGTTTTGGATTAAATTAGGTGTGATTCGGCGTTGTGAACAATGAGCTTAGATGTGCAAAAGGAATCTCCGGCTATTCAAAGGTAGGAAACCAAAGTTAGTTGTATCGTTTAAAACCTGTTTTTCTTGTGTAATTGATTTTGCGGATTTTGTTTTTACAATCTCGTAAGTTTGACATGATTTACAAATATCAGCAAACCCCATTATGAAATTTATTGATAGTTCTATAGCAAACACTGAACGCAACTTTTATACCCTATTTGCTTCTTGAGGGTAAGTTTTTACGAGGGTTTATTGCAACATTACGATGTAGGCTGTTAGTGTTTATATATTTGCAAATTATTTCCTTTCTATTTAATTGACAGCCTCTTTTAATACAAAAGCTAAGTATTTATATTACTCCAGTTAATTTCGCTTTGTCATTTACGAGGAAAACGAATGATATTGGAACAAAATTAGGAGTCTGGTTTTACTTATAAAGCAACTTTCATAAGCAAGTGCATACTTGATGTTTTTGAAATGTTTCTACAAATTATAAAAAATAACAGCACCTTCTTTAAAAGCAATGGAAGGAGGGATTGTAAAGAACTGCCATGAAACAATATTACTTGATACATTTCAGAAAAGGTAGACGTTTTATAGACTACGTATTTAGTGAAAGTAGAATTACAATAAAAATTGACATATTTAAATTTATTTTGCATACATAGTGAAAGAAGACAATTATCAGAACATGGGTGATAAGCCTTTTACGAAAGATATATTATTTGATACTAATATTGTTTTTTTCTGATCCTGAAATAGATATAATGCGGCAACCATATTGCAAAACCTGCAGACCGATAAATTTTATTATCACTATCCGGAAAATGCCGTCGAATCGAAACTAAAAATTAATAGAAACCAAATCACCTAAACTGACTTGAAAATTAGTCACTTTGTATTTTAAAACTAACCTTATTCCACTAGTAAGTAGTATAGCTGGACAAAATTGTATCATTGAAAACAGACTTCCATAGGTATCCTCCAGACAGGTCTAGATAAATAGCACTTAAAATACTGGTATGGTTTAGCATTCTTTAGTCTGCAATGGTAGGTATTCTTTGTGATTTTATCTTAAGTAACCTCTTTTAAATGATAGACTACTGGATTATCTTCCAGAAATTTTAAGCCACAGCTGATATAGTGAAATATTGCTTAGAAATTATGAAGGTCCCCGAGTGCCTTTTAGAAATGGATGGATAACATTTGCAGAGTGGCTTGTTTTTAAAAATTTAATATATATTAGTCTATTTTGTTGTATGTCGTATATACCTATTAGGTGAACTAAAAAAAGAGCAGCAATAATAATGGTTTAAACTTTGCTTTTTCTTTATTTAATTATCAATCGTTTTCATACATTCTTGTTTTCGCATGTATTCATTTAATAACTGTATGTGATGCTTTCGTGTCCCACAATGGTATATAACTAGATATTTGTAGGATCTCAGACAAAGGCAATCAAAACACTGCTGTGGTTTCGGTCGTTTCAGTATTCGTTTATTATTATACCTTCATCAGGGGTGCAACAGCAAACAATTTTTTTATTTCTTATATTGGGACTCAACCGCGTGAAAGCCTTGCCTAACATAGTGCAAAATACACAATCTAGTAATATTTAATGAATTTATATGTAAAAAAGCCGAAATCACAGCAGTGTTTTGTTTACCTTTGTCCGAGATCCTACAAACATCTAGTTTTCACTTAATAGAATTGTGAAACGATTAAATTTTCGATATATTTTTTATAAATCTACACTGAAAGAAAGGATTTGTTCGGCTTACTTTAAATTTAGTATTGTCAACAAATTCTATTTGTAGCTATAGCCTCAACTAAAAACTTTGTAAAGAACAAATTATTTTTGTTGCGCAAAATATTTGTTATTAGAAGTAATTTGTTAGTAGCAGCAACAAAAACGATATTTGTTAAAATAACTTATAATTTATTAATCACAATGTATTTGTAGTAGTTACAATAACTAATTATTTATATTTATATATTATTTATATACTTATGGAGGCAAATGCACAACATGTTGGTATAATAAGCTATATTTATTAATTTTCAATCTGGTTTATTTATAAATAAATACGTACTTACCACTCTTTGTTCACATTTAATTTCTGAACTGCCGCACATATGCAAATTTCATTGCAAACATGGTACAATATAATAAAACAAAACTTCATTCATGAAACATTTATTAACTAAAAGAATGTATTGCTGAAAATAAAAAAAATATATATTTCCATTAGCACAAAACTTAAAGTTACGTTTCCATTGGCCGTCGTGGATATCAGTAAATGTAGCGTTGTATGAACATGTACTGGAAACGGGTAAAATAAGCAAAACGGCGCCCAGAAAACAGCACAAAGTAGGAAGCATTAACTTGCTGGGAAGTACGAAATAATAAAAAGTAACAAAGGGTACCAACAATCTGGATCTTTTACTAATACGGATGAGTCCAATCTAGATCCGGATTACTGTAGCTCTACTATAGGGCATACAAGTAATTAAAAACGCTTCAATTTGAAGCTACTCTAAAAACTCATAAGAAATAACATAAAGAATTAATTGTACTTACATTGAAAACCTCTAATTAGATTGGGATTCTGGAAACCCCATGTTTCCAAGACCTCCGCGACTAATGCACCCAGTTAAAACACGCTTCTTGAATATTGAAAAATCTATTCTACTAACATGCAGCATGAAGCTGCACTGCACGCGTCCGTACTCATGGCATGGCGTGTTTCGCTTTGTGCAAATCGGGCTGCCGATGCCGACAGAATTGCCAGTATTCTTCAGCAGTATGTCCCCATCCCCATACTCGGCAAAATGTCATCCAGACTGATAAAATGCAGATTGCTACCGCCATTACGAACACGCTAAAACCATAATTGATGGTCGTAGCATACAATCAAATTAACATAACGAACAAAAATTCAATAAAAATAAATTCAAAGTAGTTCTGCATGAACACATACGTTATATCGTTACAACGTTTAATAAACCAAATGTAGAGATATAATTTTTGTCTTTGAAATTCAAAGTTGCTAAATACGAATTCTTTCTCTTTGGGGATGAATCGGCCAACCTGGCAACAACGAATGGCTTTAGCCGCATTTTCGGTTATGACCTTATATAGCAATGGCGTGATTTAAATGGTTGTGATTGGCTAGAAAATGACAACAAATTTTTTTTTGTGTATGTAACTCATTTAATTTGTTGGCTTTATCATATATATTATTTGCGGTAACAAAATTTATCTTGGTACAGGCAACAATATGATTTTAGTAAACCGAAATAACAAGGAAGCAAATGTTTGGTATTTACAACAAATAATGCTTTACTATAACAAATTTGTCCGTAACAAACGGAAATTTGTTGTTGTTGACAATCAACTTTTTTCAGTGTAGTATTTTATTATTAATAGGCGTTTGCTTTTATCTTTATATAGATTTATTGCACACAAATTTGTTACTGATTGATTTATTGGTATGGTATGTCAGTAATTTAATCACTATTTAATACATACAATTGTAATTAATGCATATCTGTTATTTATAATACGTTTACAGCTTTGTTTGAGGTCTTAGCAACCGATATGATCTGAGTGGGCTTTAAAAAACAGTAGTATCTAGAGCTTATTTTAAAGACCATTGCAAAATCCTTGAATACCCATTCTGCATGACCTCCTTGCCTTTAACACAATACCATAGTTCATACTCCAGCCTGAATTGTGCCCGCTATTATCTTCACAAAAAAAAAGCTGCCGTTAAGATTGTAATGCTGAAAGTCGTCTAGGTAATCAACACAATAATAAGCACCTATGCATTGGTGGGGGTCCGCAGTGAGGGTGGCGTAGGTTTACCATTGTATACTGCAGACGTGAATTAGCATTCAAAAGATCGTGATGCATAATGGACTAAATACGTGCATATTTACGGCTAGCGTCTTTAACCGCCCGGCAGTTATGATTCTCTTAAGGCTGTATGATAAATATAATACTTTAATGGCCCGTTTTGAATTTGTATGGTAAGATTAATAGAATAGAGCAACCTTTGCAATTTGTATTCCAGAGCGATCCTTCATTATGTCTAATTCAGTACTGAATGAGTTTTTTCAATTCCAGGCTTATGTGACGACAAAGAAAATTGGGTGCATGTCAAGTTTTTTAAAAGTGGGTGAATGTGAAAGTAGTTGGTCAACTGTCAGACGTAATACATATCTTAAATTAACCTTCCGAACTACAGAAAATTATTTAGAATACTTTTCAGTAAAAATTAATACTTCAAGAAGTAATACAATAACGTTTAACATAGTGTACCTAATGATTGATTCAGATTCTTTTGAAAAACGAACACAAGGACATGACATAAGGAGATAATGTTCAAATAGCCTGCAATATATCAGTATTTTATAGAAACTATGAATTATTGTGCACATACTGTATTTTGATTAATGTTGTATGTAATTACTATAGGCTGGACGTAAACGTTCGAAATACACTAGTGTTCAACGGACGAAAACAGTTCGCTATAAGCGCAGCCGCAATAAACGATAAATGCTAATATCAGAAACAAACATTATTGATACATACACTGCTCCACAAAAATATACGTCCACTTGAAAATATCGTATATTTTCCAAAAAAAGTGTAACATTATACATATTTTTAATTCAGTGAGTTACTTTGAAGCAAAATATTGTATTTCAGACAAAAAGTCGTAAGTACATACAAAATGGCGCTGAAAGACATGTTTATACCGCAATTGGCTTGCACAAAAATATACGTCCAGTTCTAAAAAACTCAATTCAGGCAAAGTAATATTAGCGATACGTATCCTAAACATGAGCGCAAGGATCGGCCTAGCCATGATCAAGCTCGGCAATAATGTTTTGTTTCCTCCTGTCATTTTATATTAAAATGGCACGAGGAAAATTACTTTCTGAGGTTGAAAAGACCGAGATACTCATTCATCACGGATACGGACGCTCAAATCGCTGGATAGCAAGGAAACTAAATCGAAGTCATGATGTCATTAATTCGTTTTTGAAGAACCCTGACGAATATGGGACAAAGAAGTCGCCTGGGCGGCCACAGAAACTTAGCGGCCGAGAAAAACGACGTGTTGTGACTGCTGCTTCAAACTCGATGCTTTCTTGTGCAGAAATAAGAAATCTGCTAGAACTCAATGTGTCACGCGAAACGGTAAGACGTACTATTCATAACAGTGGTGTAATTAAAAGATCGACACTGCACTGACAGACATTCACAAAATGCGGCGGTTGGAGTTCGCGCGGCAAAATCTTCGGACAGATTTCACTCTGGTAATGTCACTTAAGTTTTACTGTCTACCTCGTTATTTTTACACATTTTCAATTTAGTTTATTTGGTCTGATGAGAAAAAATGGAATTTAGACGGGCCTGATGGATGTAACTCCTACTGGAGGGACTTGCGGAAAGAACCGCGAATTTTTTACCGGCGCAATTTTGGTGGCGGAACCGTGATGGTTCGGGCGGCATTTAGCGCCCACGGAAAATTGCGTTTGGCATTTCCATCGGCCCGGATGAACTCCGAAGGGTATCAGGAACTGCTAGAGGGTTGTTTAGTGCCATTTCTAGAGGCTCACCTGGACGAGCCCTTAAGTTTCCAGCAAGACAACGCGCCGATTCATGTGTCCAGAAGCACATTAAACTGGTTCGCCGCCGCGCAAGTGCCACTTGTGCAATGGCCAGCGCGTTCGCCAGATTTAAATATTATTGAAAACGTTTGGGGAATCCTTGCGCGTCGGGTTTATGCCCATAATCGCCAATACCAAAGTGTACGAGAATTAAAAGGAGCGATACTGTCCACCTGGGACAATCTGGAAGAAGATTTACTAAGGCGCCTAGTTGCGTCTATGGACAACCGTCTATTTCAAGTCATACAGCGCAACGGAGGTGCCACAGACTATTAAAAGTTATTTTTTTGTTATTTTGTTCGGTATTAAATAAATTTAACAGTTTCCTTTGACTGGACGTATATTTTTGTGCAAGCCAATTGCGGTATACATATGTCTTTGGGCGCCATTTTGTATGGATTTACGACTTTTTGTCTGAAATATGATATTTTGCTCCAGAGTAACTTACTTCATTAAAAAAATGTATAATGTCACGCTTTTTTGGAAAAAATACGAAATTTTCAAGTGGACGTATATTTTTGTGGAGCAGTGTATTTCAAACACATTTATGAATTGGTTTGAAGGCTTCCGTGGTTGTTGTCGATGACATGTTGTTTTCCGGGCTAGTTCCCACTTTGCTTGTTTGGACTTGACGTTTCGACACTTCAGTTTCAGAGCTACTTCTGCGGAAGACACTGACATGAGTGCCGAAACGTCAAAGTAAAACAATCACATTTAAGTATCTTATTTAAAAAAAATTTAATTCATTCCCAAATACACGGCCTAAACGCGTCAAAAATCTGTCAGGTAAAAAAAGATGTTCAAATCTGTTTGAAAACACGCGTGTTTAGGACACCCGAAAGTTAAGAAGTATGCAACAGTGTGCCGCATGGGGAAAAACACCCCGCGTCGTAAAATAGTTCCAAATTGAAACGCGTATTTCTCAAGAACTATGTAGACGCGACCGCAAGAAACGGATTCAGATTCGTGTTTAGGAGGTCATTTTCTAGAGGTATATAAAATTTCATCTAGATAATTGATGGGATACTATAGTAAATATTTCTTTCTTTAAAGTAAACGCTTTATGTGTTTTGTCTAATTATTGTATGCTTTCAGCACATAGACCTATCTAAAAATAGAACTCTATCTAAAATTGTAAAATTTATCAAGCGGTGTTGCACACTGTTACGTTTTCAGTTTTGACTTGTATAATGTAAATGGTGTCGCACATAACGCGCTGCGCGGCACCATGCAGTTGTCATTTTGTGAAAAATATCGTAGTTAGTGACGTTTAAGAAAACATTTGCTGTTTTAATCCAACCACTGCATTGCACGCGTTTACATGCAGATATTTTTTTGCACGCAGCTTCCTCTGTAAAATATTCACATTTCATATAATTATACGCACATTGGCAACTCTGGTAACAACACACAGAGCGCAGCATTCGACGACTCAACCTTATTACATGACACCTGCAGATTTCTTTTGCAGTTAACCCAAAAATTTAAAGTTCGTTACATCCGAACGTTTGTTATAAACGGGTTCGCTAATTGTGAAAAATCTAACAGAGGTTTAATGCTAATTTGGTTCGTACTTTTTAGATTGGTTCGGTATAAACGAAAGTTTATACGTTATAACAGACATTATTGTATATTGAATAGCCTGAAGCATCAATCTATATATTTTAATTATAACTTAAGTATTATATTTCCCACCTTAGTCACCTATACTGTAACAAATAGCTAATTGCTGTATTGCGAAATAAGTGAGACAAAATTACTAAGCCGGAATTAAACCAGCTTTGTTTTCATTTGTCAGCTTAGAGGACCATAGAGAACAAAATCTAGATTATACTGTCTGGATTTGAGGGTTCCCAAACAAATAAGACTATTGTTTCGAGTTAGAACAAAAACATCAAAACTATTCGTGATAGATTCTTAGTTCTATAAGTAAGGTTTTTGAGATACTATTGAGGCTAGTGGCGTTTATCGTTCTTTTGCAGCTAAGTGAATTACGTTTATATATAAAATAACACATTATAAATAACACGTTATAACATCATCGGCAAGCGTTTGAAGGCTTATCACGGATACATTATAAAGTCTAATCTAATACAGTGGGAACAGTCGGCAACATACATTTATATTTATTGCAGAATTTCTGTACCTAAGTGAATGAATGTACTAGTTTTTATTTATACTCGTACAATCGCACTGTAGGCGAACAATAAAAATATACTTATTATTAGAATGCACCTAAAGATAAAAGTATTGTGGAATCCTAAAAGTATAAATCACAAATATGCCAACAAGAAATACTGAGTTTTAAGAATTCTTGTGCTGAAACTGTTGAATAGATTACCACAACAGGTTAGTTGGTAGTCAGTGTTCAAACTTGCCACTATACTAATTCTTCCCCCGTGACTTGTTTGAAGTTAATGAAGCACTTACGTCTTAACTAACAAATTTTTTATTAGTTTATACACTTTCTTGTTTCTACTTTTTTCGTTTAAGACAATGAATGCTGCTGCGGATTTTACCGAGTATTTTTCGTCCCACATTTWACAAACAACTGCTGAATAATCCTAGACAAATGAAGTGAATTGTTGACAGGGTAGTTCCTTCTTTGCCGACACTATATTTCCTTTATTTGGGACTCATTTCACAAACTGGAAACTTTACAAAATAAGCTCATGTGTGAACATCAAGTCACTAATTTTCATGAATATTCAATAAAAAAAATCTAGTTTATGTAGCCTTTTGTTGCTTCAGCTTTATAATTACATTAACAATATGATATCTTTCAAAAACCAGTTTTAAGCTGATTTTCATTCGAACTTACATTTTTTTGTGTAAGGTTTATTTTATTCCATATTCCAATTATGCGCTTGTCGAGAAATCTGTTCTGAAAAATTTATAATGGGTCTGGTCATTGACTAAATCAGATTATCGATTTTCTTCTACGGTGTCTCAGCACAGCATTATAAAGTACCGCTAGAGCTAAGGTAAAGGCAACAAATTGGCGTTAAAATTTAATGTAACTTCGTTGTGTTTAGACTCCTGTTCGTTGTGGTAGTAATAACATCAATAATGAACCATAAACCGGCGTCCCGCAAACCAATTATTCGCCTTATATCAAATTCGTTAAGCTGACGAGTTTGCGTATCCTCTTTCTTTAGGCATACTGATAAATCAAAAGAGCTATTCTCGCTCTGAAATGAAAAAAAATTAAAACTCTCCGATGGGGTAAGAACATCGATGATCATGAAAACATGTGCACCAAAATTTATTAAATAATTACTGGGTGTTTATATTTCTATGTCAGTCAATATATTTATCGCAAATTTAATCTGAAAATGATTGTTTAGTTTCTCGTAAATTTTTGAGTGCTGAAGAACGAGACTTTAAAGCTTTAGCAAGATGTTGTGGTATTACGCAAACCAAAATTCAGTTGTTGTAGGTTAAGAATGACTTTAGATCATTATGCAGTATGTGTGTTCATTTGCAACCCATTTTAAGGTACCGATGGATGAATTTTATATTGGCCGCATTTTTCAATTTTTTTGGTATTTATGCTATCTTTAGTTCTTATTTAAATCTACGTAAATTACAACATTGCAGTTGATTATAAATATCTATATCTTGCATTATTAACTTATATGATACTTCAGATGACACTTTTTCCTTGTTTTTGGATCTTATACAGGTACTGTCACTGCGTAACTGTCTTTATACAAAGACATCCATAATGCATTAGGAAATGGTTGTAAGAGGTTCTTTAGGACATTTTTCCTGGAAGTATAAACTTACGCCGTTGTCTCAAGTCGTATTTCTTAGGTGCGTTATAAAACTTTGGAATGGTTACATACATTATATCCTATATAAATAAACTTTTTTATTCCAATTTCTTTTGCTTTACGGTTCTGTGGAACTCTCGATGGTGTAAAATTACCACTTAAGTTTCCGTTTATACCGCCGTTCAAGATTTTATGTGGAGGCGTTCTTCACACCACACCAGACGTGTAATTTCAACAAATTGTGATCAGTAAGTAATGTATTCACTGCTAAAAGTATTAAACTTAAATTACCGTCTTACAGATCAATATTTGCTACACGTCTGCAAAATAACACACACTTTACCATATACGTAGGTCAATATTTAATCGTCCAACTACACATGAACTGTTTACAGACTCTCGAGGAGGTACTTAAATTTCATTTTGTTTAACTCCTTGCAGGCAATAATTGATATTTCCAGCTTCCTGCGCTGTTACGAGCATTTTGTGACCGTCGACCTTAATCCATGGTTTTTAGGTGCCACTGCTTTCACGATGCCAGTGACACTTTCTATTGTGCAATGTAGCTAACAACCTGGGGTTGGAAATAATCATCCGAAACACGTGGGCAAATCCATTGCAAATTTGCTAACGATGTGGATGATTAATTTAGCATCGCTAAGCGTTCCCATGTGCAATTTGTTGCAGGTCAACATACGGCTAAATTAATATGAATTATAAGTAGGCAGCGTCTGTGTTTGCTAGAATTTGTTTTGTTTGTTAAGTGGGATGCTCAGTAGGCGTAGATGAAAGTGAATTACCATCGCCAGTCATTAGCATGGTGAAGATATCCATCGTTCAGGAGAGATTCGACAGTACAATGAATTTCATGGTATTATTCAGCAGGCGGAATGGGAAAGCTTCCTGTAATTCCAAGTAAAAGCTCGAATGGCATCGAGTAGGTGACCGGAAAGAATTCTTTCTATCTATCATTCTGACTGACCGGTAGTGTTGAAAGTCTAATGTTGGGAATGGGGAGTTACGGTTGATTAATTATGGCGCTGTGGAGCTGGATTTTACATTTTGCCTCACAACATCATGTCCGGATGTGGATGATAGATTGTGAAATAAATAGTTAGGTAAGTCATAAACGCTGTCGATTTATGGGGTTGTCTTGGCGTTAATTAGTTTACATATAAAGTTACTGTTGAGCATTAAAAAGATAATGTATTTTTGATGCTTATTACTTTCTTGTACAGGGTGTTAAAAACAAGTGTAAGATACCTTAAATATATATTCAATAAGTCAAAACAAATATAAAGATTATAATAAAAATGGGTTAGAAATACCTATATACTATAGAACTTGTATACAACATTGCTCTTATTATGGATGCGTCAAAACTGAACTAGAGATGATGTTCAAAGTGCCATAATAGCTTATTACGGTAAAAAATATGCCTACATACCCAATGCTGCACCCAAAACCACAAAATTTTGAATAATATTTTAATGAAGTACGCTCTAAAGAGAGAGGTTAGAAAGCGACACCCTGCGATGAGGCTAGTGTGTAACTTAGAAAATCATAATTTAGATAATACAAGGCTGTTACAAAGCATGCCTGCGGTTGTTAATATACAAACTGCAGACTATTATACGCACTTTGCAAAGTCTTTAAAACGCGTGACTTAAACCGTAGATTTGAATCAATTTTCTTTCTTGCAGAATTGACTGAAAACGTCCAGCGTAATTTATTTTTATATTTAATACGTTTGGCATGATTAACTTTTGTAGATTTCGTTTGGTTCCAAAAAGTACTACTTTCGATTTACTTGAATTAAGCAATAAGGAATGTTTCACTGACAACKATTTAGTTCCTCATTAATACTGTTACAATATATAGCTGCGTCATAAGTATTAAAAGATGTGTAAATCTGTGCATCGTCAGCGTAATATTTTGATTTACATGTGCAAAACAGTGGCAAATGAGCAGGTATAGGCAACAAAAAATAACGGGTCCAGTATTGACCCCTGGGAAACTCCAGAGTGCATACTTCTAAATTCAGACAATCTATGATCAAAATTGACTGCCTATAAACAGTTTGAACTATAATCACTTAACAATACAACACAATAACGCGCAAAATCAATATAACATAATAATGCTTGAAATACTTCGTTTATTGACAGCTTTACTATAATCGCGTAATACAAGAGCAGTTACAGCGCTACGATCAGTCACCGAAAGCAAATCTTCCGCTACATGTAGTAACGCAGTGTTAAACTAACCTTTTCCGATTTGTACTTTTGGTACGATGCTCCAAATTGCCAAATATTTTGCAATATGAACCCTTATGACTCTATCTAGAGTTTTTGAAAATTTAGTTCAAATATTAAAAGTATTTTTTTGGTAAATGCAGTACCTAAGCCATGTTCCAGATAGCCGGGATTACAGAGTTTTTAAGACTAGAATTTTCTATATATGTCTTATAACAGGTAGTAGGAAAAGTATACAAAATTTTATTGTAAACATTTTAATACAATTGATCCAGCTTCGGTTTTTATATTTTCTATAATATTAAAACTAAACGTTGTTTGCACCCCGGGTTTTAAGTTGTTTTTGTAGTAACGATTCAAATTTTGACTTGGAATTGAGCGGGAAAGTGATTCCTAATTAGACTACATTCTCAAATATTTGGTTGTAAAAGCAATTTACGAGTAGTATTTTTTTCTATTTAGAAGTTCCAGATTTTTTCATAGCTCTTTACAATTTTTGCTATTATAAAATCATTTCTCAATTTTCATAGCAATTCCAATCAGCTGAATTTCGGGTTCATTTGAACTGTTTAAAGCGAAATTCCTAGCCTGCGTCATTTTTTAGGCTGTTGATTAATTATAGAAGCTGGATGCTGGCGTTCCGTCGTGCATAACTACATTTCAGTTCTCTCGTTAAAGACAATGCCTTCCAGTAACTCTGGTGCGGKATGCTGTAGGAAGTTCAGATACCTAGTCGTGTTAGTCGAAGTGGTAGTACCACTAATTCAAGTAGATGGTGGCCTATTGTGTCATCCAGATAWTTAGCGAAAATCCTTCCTGTTGCTTGTATATAACAGCATGTAGGTTTTCGTTTGTTGTCCCTTGTGAAGTCAGCCTCATTAGGAAAAAGAATTTTTACTATAAAGTTCGGTTGGCGATAAAGTTTTCTTAGTGCGCATTGGGAGGACCTTATTAGAAAAGGAAGAAAGATGGACAGCGAATATATAGGTCAGCGTATTACCAACTGGCACCAATCAGCAGTCGCGTACTAGCATATGTATCTAGGGTATGTAGCTAGCAAAAATAAGGAAAATCGACCCACGCCACTGGAAGTATGGCGCAAATTGAAATTGTTTTTATTTGTAGAAGTTGTTTTTTTCCACTACTATTTTACGCTAATAAGCTGCACAGAAAACCATATTGCATCAATGCTTTTGTTTGGGAAAAACCTTTTAATTTTACAAAATACCGAACAGAATCTGCTGTGGTTGAAATTTCTTGTGAGTCACCTTTAAAATGGCAGCTGTATGGCTCTAATCCTCAGTAGGCGATATGTATAAAGTTGCTGCTTACGAAGTGTTCATTAAATAAGAGGAACATTAATACAGAGCTGTGCTGACATCCTCAACTTGTTCCAGATGGTTTTGATTCTATGTTCAAGCACCAGTACGTAAAATGTATCGGTTATTTCTGCATTCGTGTAAACAAATCTTTCCAAATGTAATTCAATTATTATAAACAATTTAATAAATTCCTTGTTGCACTCGCCAGTTTTTTTTCAGAATAACTGATTAGCCCGAAAAAAGTTCAGAACACCTGAACCTGATGATAATGGTTATTGTTTTGCATTCTGAAGTGATAAAATGGTTGATGTTTTTTTTAATAACGGAGCGACAGAGATAATTCGATAATATCTTCAACACTCTTCATTTTCGGACATATGTTTATAAGGACTTTGTTTCTGTTTTGATTTACGAATGTATTCCTAAAATATCTTATCTTAGTTATTTTAAGACACTGCATAACAATAAGTTTGCTGAACTTATTATACTTAAGGTATGAAATATCGATTCTTAATAGTGTTTTAAATTGGGTTTTATTATATTGAGTGCAACTGTTTCCAATGTAAAACAACTTCTCTCGGCAAAGACGAGGATGCACCCAAACAGCGAATTTATCAGGATGGAGCGATTAAGAATTGTGACATATTTCTAAGAAATTATCTGAAACTTCGATTTTATCCATATCGATAGTTCCGTTTGTTACGGACGTAGGTGGATCTACGTTGACAAATTTTGGTGGCGTAATACATAACCTTCAGCACTACTGGGAAATTTTATTGTATATAAAAATATCACCTTTACATATTAACTGCTTCTAGTGTAGTTAACAAGACTACCATATGTTAATATATTTTGTAAATTGTTGTGTTGTTTAATGTCAAATATTAAGCAGCAATTAAAAGGTAAAGTTCGATATTATTTAGGCTCATTATTATGTTTTGCAAAATTTTCAGGTATGCTATATGAATTAAGCCTTTTGTTCCCAAACAACTATATCGTAAGTATGAATAGCTATGTCAGTCTTTGATTTAAGATACATTCATTTAATTGCTAGTGTCCATCACAATATATAAAAAAACCCAAATAAATCATCTATATAGGGTACTGACGATGTAGTTATAGAACTAATAAATTTAAGTACAACTTAAGAGAATAGTAGTCAGTCAGTTTTACTAAATATTCAATTGTATCAGATCTTTGATTAGTATATACATATTATTTGTAGGGAACGATTTGTAGCAATTTCTTTATTTACAAGTAGGTATTTAGCAATATGTGTCAACCGTAATTTGCAGAGAATTTTTTTGGGTTTGAACTCAAAGATACATCTATATGAAAAAACCATAGCGATTCTATACCTATTTATGTTCCACATAACGTTTATATAAATTAGGGCGAATATGGGACGCAGTATTTGATGGTACACCATTATCGATATTAATAACTATAATTTGTTGACCTGCCTGCTGTAGCTTTGAAACACCCCCTATATGTTTTGGTGTAGGTAATAATTATTGTACTAATTATCAGTGCAGTTGATTTCTAGATATTTTTTCGATATAAAATACAAAGTAAGATAAAATACAAAAAGGCTCTCATTTCTGACGAAATAAATATTAATGCCTCTTACTCCAGCATATTAATCGTACAATAGCCCCATTTTATATTGTATTCGTCTACACATTTCGGTGCGTTTTAATTTTGATATTTTTGGTGCTTATTACTTCCACATCCAACGGATGGGAAGTATTGTATCGCGAAAAAAATTTTCAAAATTTTTTATTTACTAATTCGCTTTAAAATGGTCGAAAACGCAAAAAAACAAAATTTGAGCAAAAACAAATTTCTTGTCGGTGTGTCTGTGGTTTTGCTTGTGGACACGATAACTTTCGAAAGACTTAATATATGAACTTGAAATTTGGCAAACATATAAATCTCAACTACCCAAAGTGACCTATTGTTTGTGGGGTAAGTAGGGTATTGGGAAGGGGGCGAAATTGGGGGGCAACTACCCTTTTTGCAAATTTTTATTTTTTATATTTTTTTCGTTTTAGTATGTGATTAGTAGTATAACTGCGAGTATTATTCTTTCTTATAAATTTTCGGTACAGCAAACCGCTTAGAAGATATTAGCAAAAAAGCGTCATTTAAAGAAAACGGTTTTTCCTAAATATCTCCGAATATATTTATTATATTCAAAAAATGAAAAAATACCATCAGATAGGAAATAAAATTTCTCAAAAAACATTTTTCGAAATATTTCCAAAAAACCTATTTTGTACCCTGCTCGTACGATATTTTTAAAATTTTGGTATTATGTAGAACATCAAATTTTTGATCAGAAAGCACTCTTGTAATTTTTTCGTTAAGTTAATAATTTTCGAGTTATTTGGAAAAAAAACGATTTTAAAATTTATATATTTTTGTTAATATCACGAGAACTGTTTGTCTTAGAAAAAATGCTCAAAACCTGATAACTAATCGTATAGTATAAAAAATAAAAACGTAAATGTCATTTTGGCAATTAGATGTGGAAGTAAAGTAAAAAATCAAAATACCATCAGATAGGAAATAAAATTTCTCAGAAAAAGTGTCTTAGAAAATTTATTCAAAATTTTGACATTTTCGAAATATTTCCAAATACCTATTTTGGACCCTGCTCGTACATTTTTTTTAAATTTTGGTATTATATAGAAAATCAAATTTCTGATCAGAAAAGTTTTGTTAAGTTAATAATTTTCGAGTTATTTGGAAAAAACGATTGTAAAATTGAATGTCATTTTGACAATTGGTTGTGGAAGTATTAATTCAATTTTCAGCGGTTTTTTATATTACTCGTATATTATGTACCTCAAATTTTAAAACAATACTGAAAACGAAACTGATGAAAAATTAATAGATAATGATGAGTAGTATTCGGGTGAAAGAAAAACACTAAAATAGAAGAAGAAGATTAATTTAATTTATTTCAATGTCTTAATTATAAACCAACGGCATAAGATAAATATATTAATACAATTTTTGATAAAGCTTTGGAAAAGCAAGCAGTTTCTGATTGAAAACTGAGAAATACGTTGATATTTCCTTCATGCTTCACTGACGACGTTATAGCCAAGGGAAATTGTTATATATGTATTCAGGGGTCTCCTTTCAACAAAACATTACTGACATATGACTAACCCTCCTACCCTCCAACTGACTCATCTAAAGACATTCTAAAGGAAAACAATGTATTTACAAGTTTAGCGCTAATGACCAGATAATTTCTGTCAACATTGACGACTATCGGAAGGGAATTTATGTGGTTGTACTTATCATTACAAAACCTCACAATAGACTGAGCGACAAATCCATTAGAACCTCTACCTTTACTCGTAATTTGCAAATGAAGGGTTAATTGTAGAATTTTAATAGGTACACATATATTATAGGAATATTAGGTTTTTATTGTGTTACTTTAGTATTAGTTATTTGCTGAAAAAATTACATTACATACATGTTCTTGGATGATGAAGTATAATTGTATTATGTTACGTGATTCTGCTGTTATACGCGATTGTGTATTTAAAAATTACATTCACGTAGAATCAAGACTACCTACTTGATTTCTCAAATACTTGTCATATTAAGCACTCGGCATTAAATCAAGCCATGAATCTCTAAATTCAAACCTTGAAGACCTTAGGCGCATTAAAACTACACAAATTATTGCTACTACTTTAGCAGCTCTTCTTTATTGTAATAGTCCGCATTAAATAGTTGTCTAAAACTTCTATCACAAAATCTGATGTTTTGAGAATGTACACGTTGTGCTTCTTTTAAACATCGCTAGTAGGTTGAAATTATGAAAACCTTTTTAGTTTATCTGTTATTAAATGAACAGTTGCGGAAGCCTAAATGCATCATGGTTTTCACTATTATTTTATATGCGCTAAAAATCAATTTTAAAGGAAACGCTTTCTTCAAACGAGACTAATAAATTTCTCCTTGCATAACTACAAGCGCCTTCCACCCACAACAATTTGAAGTAATCGTTGCGTCACTTCATCTTCGTGTTAATGTCTAATGATGTTCTATATTTGTTGATTATTTGTCTTCTTTTTCTTTACGCAAAGTATGTTTTTTCCTAGATTGATTTCATTATAAATAATTCCATAGCCCATTAAAGCCAGAAGCTTCGATTAGACATGAAAAATGTTTTGCGTACTTTCACACAAGAGTATTATTTTCTATTTACATTTTAATGTAATTTAGTGCATCAGTTTGCATAGTATTTGTCTAATAATTTTAAAGCTAGATTGGTTTTTAAGTAGGTAAAATAAGGTTTTAAAATACATCGAAATCTTCAAATTCTCGAACTTCAACCTAAAGAAAATATGCACACACAGAGCGTATACTATAGCTAAAGTAAAAAATGCATTGCTCGCATTTCTGTTATATTTTGAAGTAGCATCTTCAGGTTTAAAAAAATGTCTCGTATATTAATAAAACAGTCAAGTATGTGTGGAAATGAACTACTCCTATTTTGTATAATGTCTAAAAAATCAATGCTTCAATGCTTCTATTTTGCGATACCAGTGAAAAACTGTTTATTATATTTGCTCTTTATAATAATAATAATAATAATAATAAATGTATTTTATTTAATTTAGAAATACATTACAATTACACGCTTTTGTACAGGCAAAGTTCAGCTACAAGTTGCTTTTCAACCTAACCTACAGTTTCCAAGCAAATATCTACATGACGCAGCATGACCACGCTCACAAAATAAATTTCGTTACCCAAAATCCAAATTACAAAAAATAAAATTKTTTTATAAACCCATACATTCTGCAAATACAACTAATTAAACTTAGTCCAAGGCAGTCTGATATATAGTAACAAAAAGAACCAAGAATAACATTTCAAATACAAAGGTCAGGACAGCAGATATTCCTTCAGTCTTTTCTTGAAGTTAATTAGAGTTAAGTCTTTAAAGTAAATGGGAAGGGCATTTTACTGAGTGCACAAATTGTACATAAAACTACGTTGAAACAGGAAAGTAATATTACAATATATACATACATATTAGATACTGTACTCGAGTCGCTTAAATACAGATTTTCAGTACTAATGTCACATAGTTAATTTAGCTTAAAAGCTTGCTATTAATTATTATTCAATGAACTCGTGGTGTATTTCTTGACGTAAAAAACTGAAATTCTTTTAAGCACTGGTATACGAGTATTAGAAGACATTTTGTTGCTGAAAAGCGTAGAGGACTTAGCACTACGTGTTTATCACTGTACACCTTTTATGTTCAGATATTGCGATGGATTTTGAATTAATTAATAAATAATGAATGAATAAATAAATGATTTACTTTGCAAAAAAGACAGTGGACCACACAAGTTTGATATTTCCTATTATCTCAAGAAAATTAAACGTAATTTTTATAATTCAGCCCGCAATCGTAACAGGCAAATGGTTAGATACAAACGAAATCAAGTGGTACTCGTATAAATAATGATAATTACAATTAAATAAAACTAAACTTTATAAATAGTAAAATATCTAGATTTTAAACCAAACGATGGTTTAATATTTTTTATAAAACTTACGCTTGGTAAACCTCTTTCCTAATACAGCGCAGAATGTTTCCACTGTTTTGAAAACTGTAATTCTGACCATGAATTAAAGTTTTTTTTTCACAAAAAATACCAATAAAGTTTTGCTTAAGTTTTAGTAAAACTATATACACACATCATGGGTACAGTTATTAATTTTTCGTCCTCCCTTTTTGCATTTATCTTGTTCACCATTTGATTCCATTTTTGTTAATCGCTTTGTTTTCTGCTATATTCCATTGGTCGTTCATATCCTGGAATATTTACATTTATGTCATTTATCGTATAATATCTTTTCAGGTCATTTCCGACGCGGAAGTTCCGAAAATGTGTCGCCTAACAATCTTGGTGTGTTGATGGATCCCTCCCCATTTTTGCCTTTATTAAAGGATGTGCATTTTGCATGAACCTATATATAGTTCTTCCCTTTTAATATCAAATACATCTTCAAATATGGAACAACTTTTATATTTACATTTTAAGTTGCAAACAAAATTTAACATACGAAATAAGTGGCTGCTTTTTCGCTTTAAGGGTATTAACGCAATTTTTTTTACTTTGCAATTATTATTTAATGTTTACGAGAGGTAATTTCTTCATTAAAGGAAAAATGTATGCCTGAAAATAGCTACAGTCAGTTATGTGAAAGGCACGAAAGCTGTAGAGCTTTAGTGCATCTGTTGACGGCACCTAATTTGCATTCGCGTTGGCATTCAACAGGAACGCATCACATATTATAATCTTCGCGCCATTAGCATAACACAATAAAAACGTTATATCTCTTTATAACGGCAATAAATCCCGCTTTCTGTGTGTACGAACGCCTAAAACGAGTATATTTCCGAAATGGACCGCTCGTGCGAGTGAAAGCTGCTTGTAGTACATCTGGGTTTAACAAACAGTATAATGAAGTGAAGAAAAAAATATCGCCCGCGGTGGGTATCTGTATGTAGTGCAGGTTTATTTTGATCAGTGGTTTTGATAGACCGAACAGCCATCACATGAAATACTCAGTTGAACGTATTGCCTAGCCGGGTTTGTAGATTAGTAGGTACGATAATACAATAATTGATCGGCTTCAAGCATCCCATTTCACTAATTAGTGTGTTCTATAGGCACTAAAGCATAAAATAGTGTTTTGKTCCTCCTGGTTTGCTTAACAGTAGATAAAATAGAGTAACGAGCTATCTGTTTATACAGATAAAACGTAGTCATACGAAAAAGTATGACTGTGATAGGGTTGATGTTCGGGCTGGTAGTTATACATATTATACAGGGTGTCCTCAACATACACCGACAACGTTTGACAGGTGATAGAAAAAGAACTTTTTTCGAATAAAATAAATTCCTAAAACGCTTTTTTTAAATACAGGGTGTTGAAATTTAATGTTAAAAAATAATTTTTTAAGACTATTCATGAACCATAAAAGATTTCAATTGCAAATTGGGTGGGAATCATAACGGCTTAATATGCAATTTATTTTAATAGAACATTTAGGTATGTGGACAAACTAACTCTAATCAATTCTAAATAAAACACTGAAGTTTGCCGTAAAACAACTCTTTCATCCCTAAAAATTGATCTTTTGATTGAAAAACTACACCATTATTTTATGAAATCACATAAACATTATTGAAACTGACAACGCTTGAAAAGTTGAGAAACTTTTTCGAATAAACTTTTTTCCGAAAACGCTTTGTTTTTGATATACGGGTGTTGAAATTGAATTTTGAAAAATCATTTTTGTATATTCAATTTCAACACCCTGTATACTTTTTTTATTGTACCTTATGCCGTTTTGATTCCCACCAAATTTGTAATTGATAACTTCTATAGTTCAGGAAATGTCTTAAAAATATTTTTTTTAAATTCAATTTCAACACCCTGTATATAAAAAACAAAGCGTTTTCGGTTTATTTCGAGGACACCCTGTATATTGATAGTTTGCACTTGACGTTTCGACACCCATGTCGGAATCTTCCTTAGGGCTATCCCTAAAAATTTTGTGGTGGCGTTCTTCAAAGCTCTTTAATGCTAGTTTTTAATTTTTGTACGTTTTAACAATATTTTCAGAATTGCTGTTAGGTACCTTAGTATAGTCCAGTTCTTTGCAATTTTAGTCATATCATTATCACAAATGTAGTGGTGGCAATGCCAAAGTCACATTGTAATTGGGGCATGTTGAATTATACTACTGTCACGGGATGCACAGCAAACTAATAGCATATTCTGTAATAGAATTCACAGTCCTTTCCATCTTTATTTGAAAGCACCATTAAACCTAGCCTTTAGTTAGCGGTGACGATCCAGATGACATACATCAAGACAGACAGATTAGGCTTTGGACCATCAACCAGTTAACATACATGGTTACAATTCTAAACCAGCTAAAAACCGTTTCTAAAGGATTGACGAGAGCACTTCCGTAAATTACGCATTCATTTGTTCTAGCAACCCTAACTTTCTTTTAAATAGCAACTTCGTTCCACTAGTGACATATTGTTGGGAGGATAACAACAGAAAATTTAATCATTWACAACAAATTTCTTGACTGTGCTCCAGTGACAGAGTATGTTTTCAGATTCTTGACGCATATACGATATACCTCAATAATTCGCAGAATTATAGCACGTTATTTTTTGTACATTACCAACTAGATGACCCAAAGAAATAAATCATTTTGCGATAAATCTGGTGATCAAGGTGATTATTAAAAAGGATCTCTTAAACCAATCTAGTGGGCCGGGTAATTATCACCTAGACAATGCTTAACTGGAAGTACGAACACGAAGTACATAATGCGGCGATGCTCATCCTGCTAGAAAGGTAATGCAATCGTACATCCACGTTCAATCCACTATGTTTTCCAACTTGCGAACTATTAGGAATTATTTCATCTCATCTAATATTAGGGCGTAATGCACAGCATTCAAGTTGCCATTAGTGAATAGTGGTTCAAACACGGCGTATTGCGTGTTCTTTTTTTCTCGATATGTGAACATTGTTACCAATCGATAATTGTGTCTACTAAGACTGCCTCTTAAGAAAAAGGTATGCTCGTCCAGTGAAGACGAATGTTTTTTTATGAAAAGTCATGGCCGAATAGCTGCCTATGGAGCTGATAGGATTGAGTTAATCCCACGTTCATCCAGTACTTCACTTGGTTGTATCTTGTTTTTTATTGAATACTGTATCAGTTCTTTGGAATTTGGCAACAAGACTTATGGTACCCATTATGATCACGATGGTGTTGAGGATGTCTTTATTATTAAATACTGCTGCTGTACTCAAAAACATTTATTTTGACTATGGGAAATCAATATCGTTTCGGGTGGTTCGCAGCAGTGCTGTATCCCATGGCTTCGATAGTTCAGACAATTTAGATGAAGGAATTGTGCAGTCCAATGATCTCGGGTAAAGGAATGCACATAAAGACTCTGCTTTAAACTGTCACATTTTGTTTATAGTATAAATATAAATTTAACAATTGGTTATGTGGCTACTCAAGAATGAACAACAAAATCTTGTTACCAATGAATGATGAAAATATTCAATAATAAACAATTAATTTTTATTTCTTTTCTGTGAAATTTATCGAATTTAACAAAATAGAGGGATCTAATAATGCAGCTTGTTGTACATTACTTTTTATTAGCGTTTCAACAATCTTCGCAAGTGGGGAATTGCTATTTCAAGTTTAATTTGCTTGAGCAGAGGGGGTGGGCGGGGCAGTTTTCAAATGTAGGTGTATTTGACCTTCCTCTTGATTGTACAGAAACGATATTTAAATTATTCGGTTAACCCGTTCGGTTCAAAAGTTATAGTAAATGACTGTTTTACAATTGTCACCCTGTATATTATGTAGGGTGTTTCAAAAAGGGTGGTGCTTGGCAATTATATTGCACCCTTATCGCCCTAAAGAAGTTCAAGCACTTAGTCTACAGGACTCTATCCACGGGTGCAATTTTGTTGATGATTTTGACTTCATCAGAGCAAATTAGTAGCAATTTTTTTAATTGTCTCGTTCCTGCTTCCATCTCAATTAAATGAGAACATCTACCGTAATTCTTGAAGTTCTGAAAAATGCAAATGTTTCCCTACAAACTTACATGATAGAACGTGGTCCCAACATTTGGCGATGTTCCTGCATATTTTGCCCGCAAGGTGCATGATTATCTAAACTAACAATTTCCTGGATGATGAATCGGAAGAGGAGAGTCTATCAGATGCCCAGCTTTGAAGTCTGGATTTAACCTCATTGGAATTTTTCCTTTTAGATTAGATACATTAAATCCTTGGCCAATAAAACCCCTATAGTCACAAACGACGAAGTATTCTTAGGAATAGTAATGGCGGCTTGTCTTTTTGTGTAGGAAGAACTGCACATGTTCTATTTTTCTTTCAAAGGCAAGAAATAACAATTATATTGGTACAGTAGCTTCTGGTTACCTCTAGAATCACACACCCTTGGAGGCTTGTGTAGTGCAGCTAACGTTACTACCACTTAGTTTGCTACAAACTCACAAATACGATAGATAACCTAAAAGTTATACGAAACCGTGTTACCCCACAGCTCTGAAGTGTAAGTTTTCTGCAACCTTAAAGTTGATTATCACACAAAACGCTACAGAATATATTGAAAATACAAACTCCCACGCGTTTGCTCATATTAAAATATATCAAATAATTCAACCATCGACAGATGACAAGTATACGTCAAAGCAATTGTTGTGTTCACTTTCCTGAGAGACGGCAAACTGATTTAATCGATAATTTCCATAAGCGCACTGGATGCATGAATCATTTATAAGAAACCCTGTACTATAATACATAAATAAATATTATTTCACGCAAACTTAATATAAGAGATAAATTCCTCCAAGCTGTTATATGATTTGCATAAGATATTCCTTTTTAGGTTTGATTCGAATTGTTTTGTTTTTAGACTTAGTATTGATTTAGGCAAGATATTGAAAAGTTTGATCTGCCTGTGACTTGCTGAGCTTCATGGTAGGAGCACATATTATAGAGAAGAATTATGTGGCGTATTGTAATTGTGATCTGCATGAGAGAGATAATCAGATACATATTATTTAAACAAAAAGAAACAACGTGCACTTCTTTGTCGCGTAGTAATGGTTCGACGTATTTTATTAATGGATCAATAAATATTGTCAGCGAGTTCGAGGTTGGATTGCTGGATGTTTCAGTAGTAGGTCATTTTTTTACCTTTAGCGCCGGCGGATCCAAAACTGGGGCAGTCTCACAGGTAGCGGCATTTTTCATCGCTTAATAAGTTGTACATCTCACTAATTATCGGACCGGAAGTGTAAGCCCTGTGAACCAACACACACAAACCGTTATAAAAATCGTGGCCGAAAACGTGTGTGGCATGCCTCCAAAACAATCCCTGCACGCAGTTATATTATTATAATACGACCACGTTGGTTAGATATAGCTATTTGCCGGCTAATCTGCGTCCCGGGTAACAATTATCAATTAGTTTTTTGTTTCCGATCCTCACGAACTGGCTGTTTACTATCGTAATGGCCGTAGGTATTTGCTGTTTTGCTGCGATTTATCCGAGATCACAAGGAAACAGGATACACCGCGGCGATTTTGTGTGGGAAATCATGATTATTATACTGTCAACGGGAGATCAGCACAATTTGTCATTGCGGTTGAAAAGTTTCTGTGAACTAGGATGCACAGTCGGCAAAAAGTCTGTTCTTATCTTTGTCTTAATTTGCCGTTCCTATTTCGTTATTAGCATGTAAGGAATATTTTTGCTAATAGTCGCCATAACTTTTGAAACATCTTAAACAACACCTTACGATGTATGGAATCAAACCATAAGGAAAAAACCTAACTACAATGATTTAGAAAGCCTAAATACATAGGTATTTCAGCAGCTAAGTTGCCATTTTCAATAGAGTGAAGGACTTCTTGAAGGTCTGGTTGGATTAATCGGAGGATATTCTACTCACCAGGTCTTCAGCGGAAGTGTTATTTCAGGCACAGAAAGGTATACTTTCATTAAAATTGGTTTCTTTTTGTGGAAATGAAAAATAAAAAACTAGAAAACAAGAAAAAAGTCGATTTTACATTTCTCTCTCGAAAACTTCAAAAGTTATATTAAAAAGTAACCAGACATAAGTTGTTAATTTTTCATTATCTACAACTTTTGTATTGGACACTTTTACTCTTGGTCGCCTTTTCAACCCCCTTAAATTAACCCCTACACCCCTGCTCACGCATTTCTGTTTTTTGTTTATTATATGCCCCTTTATCATTTCCGCTTATAGATGTTTGGATAACACCCTTTTCCTTTAAAACTAATTATTTATATCGCCCTAAAAGAAATAAAAGTCGAACAAAATCATGAAACCAAGGGAGCAAGTGCTAATGACATATTTTACAAAATACAAAATGATCTTCCCGTCTTACATATCAAATAGCAAAGTTCTATACTTAAAGCTAACCAACGCTAGCTCGTGGAACTACTGACCCTGGAGTTAGGAAACCACGCGAGTTTTGCAACAAGTTCGAGTTCTAATATTTGTATGTTTGTAAAGAAAACTGCGGAAAAACTCTACAGCACTGCTAAATCGATACTAGTTTCTCTATCTAATATTATGAGGAATTGAGCTATCTAATATATAACTTCTAACTAACCAGTGAGAACTTGACATGAAGCTAAGGATCTCGCACGCTAACCCATAATTTCCAAAGATACGCACCCCAGCACACAAAAGAGTCACTAACTAGAAACGATACAACGGCAGGACCTACTTTCTTAGTCCATTACATTTGCAAAAGTCAGAGCAGGCAATTTTATTTTTTGGATGTCAAGAGGGGGTTAGTGTAAAGTTAAATCCATGTTTGTGGGGTTGCAACCCCTGCCCCGTGGCCGCCACCTTGTAAAAGATGCCGTAAATGGTTTTTACGCTATGTAGGACAAAATTAGTCGCACAGAAAATTTGTAAAAACATTTTTTGTTGCAAATTAAATTTTCTACAAAATATTTTACAAAAAAATTATATTAGAGTGTTTTGATAGAGGGATTTTTAAGGAATAATTGTCATTACAAACTTTTCAAATTTTATTTATTTATTAGGTTTTTACAATGATTCGAAACATACCTACACTGTTCTCCAGTACTAGTAAGTATACATTAATATGAATGATTAGGCATAGCTCTCTTTCATCTTTCTATTATTTTTATAAGAAACGTTTAAATAGTTAACATTTCAATGTTGTTAATAATTAGTTATTGACTCTCTTCCTTACCAACTACGAGGTAGTCTGGTGGCGTGTTTTTTTACGTCGTATCCCCGGTAGGCATAATCTTCTAGCTGACATAATAATTAGTACAATCAAGAATATCAAAATATGTTTTCCAATCTACTGTATTTTCAGTCTTTTTTGATGGGCCAGGCGACGACTCAGGACTCGTTGATCTTCCGATCAAGGAAGGATGAAGAATGAAGTGGTATCATTGTTGACAACTCATCTTCAAAATCATTCTCGATTAATTTTGATGTCTCCATTATGTTGCTACAGGTCTCCCCAGAACAATTCAGGCACACTGCAGAACATTTGAGGCCGACCTTCCGACATCCACACATTGCTCCACAGTTTGCTTTGAATCGACAGAATATCAACTTTAAAAGGGTAGAGAGTGCTGGAAGTTTTGAACTTCGAACAGGCATCAATATTTTGTCCATATTTTTTCTAGCCACAGTCTTGGCGAATCGTCTACATCTAATCATTTTTATTGCCACCACATCAAAATATGCAAAAACGTTCTCCGGCGGCAGTGAGCAATGTAGAGTAGACTTTCTCATTGAGGTATAATGGTTATTATTATTCATTATCCTCATCATTTTTTGCTATTGCTCCATTAAGTAAGGTTTTCACCCTTTTTGCCTTCACATTGCTTTTTTTACTTTATATAACAATCACTCATGATGGAATAATAGTAAATGCACGAGTAAAAAAGTCAAAATGCTCATCACAAAATTCAAAATAGCTGTCACAAAACTCCAAATACTTTTCATAATTAAATGAATCTGAACGTGGTGAAATACATAGAACAACTAAAAGAAAACTTTGAAGGACAGCTACGCCTACTACGGATAAATAATAATAGTAATAGCAGGCAGATGATCTTTTGTCTCCAAACGCTTACTTTGATATTTTTGACATGTTCTGGAATTAAACTAAAAGTTATGGAGAATTTAATTGACAACAAAAAATGTTTTACAAATTTTCTGTGCGACGAATAGTTTGCCCGATATAACGTAAAACCATTCGCAGCACTTTCTTTACAAGATGGCGGCCGCGGGACAAGGGTTGCGACCCCACAAACATGGATTTAACTTAACACTAACATCCAAAAAATAAAATTGCGTGCTCTGACTTTTGCACGCTAAGCTCAAAAAAAATGTAACATTTCAATGGACTATTCTCGAGTTCTTAAAATCTGGTGACAATACCCCTTGTCAAGCGCCTAGAAGGACCTTAAATCTCACTATCTCACTGGAACGAAATGTACAGTTTTACCAAGATTAAGAGCGAATATACCTTTTGCTACAAAGTGGTGTTAAAACTCATTTAATGTGCCCTAGAATCAACCATTATKTTACACAGGAAATATATTAAAAGGTTTATTGCCTGAGGATATATAGGAATATCAAAAAACATTAAATCGTCGTAGTATTATTGAAAAACGCTAATAAATAAAGTTATTGTTGAACATATTGTTAACGACATTTTTCAAGTGTTTTCAGTGTATCTTTTATGTTTTACAGAAAGTGGCTATTAAGCACACACACACAGGCACACGCTGTTCTGCGCACAGAGCTCTGGAAAGAGTCGAGCGCATTCAATGTGATGGATTTAACTTTTGATAAATCCTATATATACTGCCCGTCCGGAGAATATAAATATTGACGAAAGTAGGAAACCCTACTGAGGCCTTATTGCAATCCTTATCCCTAACTTGTTAAAACTGTCGCTCCCATTTTGCCAGCTTTTGAACCATTAACTACTTTATAACAGGGACCGCAATAAGCTCTCTGTCCTTTTACTTAGTAACTCTATTTTCCGGATGGACATTATGTTTACCTGAAATCTTTTGGTCTTTTCTTTAGATTAGACGGCGTTGGCTTTGCAAATATGGACAACGCTTTGCTTGCTTTTATAAGAGAGTTCACTAGGATAGGAATGTGAAATATGTCACAAACTTAACGTAAGAACCCCGTAAGAACTCAACCAAGGATATTTGGTTGTGCTCTGATGTGGCTTTCGCTTTAAATTTGTGGTGGTCTCATACCTTGCCTAAATGTTAAAATTAAATTAAAAGTGCATTTTGAAAATCAGTTCAGATCTTAGTTTGTTTAGGAAATACTTATGGTGAGGCGACGCCCCACTCGTTTCACCTGGCGAGCCGCCACTGTGTTCAACACATTTGTTGCTATTGTGGCTACAATAATGGAAGAAGACACCATGGACAAACAATAGATAAATACCAAAAGACAATACATACAACATACAACGATTAACATGATATACAAATTATCACAACTTGTATTGCCCCAGTATGACCTTCCTAAAGTGACATTGTTCCTTTAAATCAACCGGCACAATATTATATACAATAAACAATTAATACTGGTCTAAGGGGTATATTACACATTGGATAATTTCTGGATGACTTGTCATTTTGAATAGACCAATGTGATTGTCTATTAGTATGCTACCTAGATAATCAACTCTATTGTAGATGCCGGTTTTTTAAGGGAAAATATGTATATGCATATGTATATTTAATACTATGAAACGACACCCATATTATTGCCCTTAGAATTTACGTAATAAAGTGCTGCGTGATCATTCAGTAATATATTAAGTAAATATGCCGAACTTCAAGTTTGTTTTGTAAAGTGCGAAAAATTACAGTATTTTTAAGGTTATTACCCCTGGAACGTGCCCTGTACAATATACCAGCGTTTCCGTTTTGTCCCACCAGCAAACCTACGTTTTCGTTAAGCCTCTTACTCATCACATTTACATTTAACAACAAGGACTATTGAGTTCGTGTTTCTAAAGCTTACAGCAAGTTCATACCGTGTTGCCCACAACCTTTCTGTTTGTAGTCCGCGTATATCTCCACTTAACGTTACCATATCGGCGAAGGTTGTGGGTGTTTCGAATTGATCGATGGTTCTCTGCTAATAGGTTTACATTTACACTTTCCGATACTCCCGATACATCCGAAGGATGCTAAACTATTTAACGACAGTGCCCAACACTGAATTGGATGCTGTACCCAATCAGTGCTCGAGTGAAACGCAGACGTCCTAATTGAAATGTTACTTGCATCCGAACACTCCCTTTCAATAATACCCCGCAGCTGGGATCTTGTTTGTTCTATCCTATGATAACGTACTGGCCAATGTCAGCTCGTGGGAATGAGTCTTCCGAAGGATTTAGTATGCACGATTTTAACATTTAGTTGAGGCAGTTTGGCGAGATTCCAGTTTCTAATATTTGTATGAGGAAAGTAAAAGGAAGTGATAACGTTCAGCGTAGCGCATGTTGTGCCGTGCGCTTTAAGAACGTTTGAAACAATACGAAATGATGGGTATGTCAAGTTGGCCCCGCCCGATCAAATTTTTACAATTGCTATATGGGGATGAATTGTGCTAGTTTTGTGCTGAATTGTGCTGCTATTAAGAAGTTTTGTGCAGCAACCCTTATACGCTTAATTAAATAATCATTTGGCGGGGCCAGCTTGACGGTCAGCCCCGCTTTTTTTTGCAATATTCAAAATCTAATTACGGCAATAAATTGTGCTCGTTTTGTGCTGAAATGTGCCGGTGTCAGGGAGTTTTGTGCAGCAACCCCTATATTTAATTTTTTTAAAACACCGGCGGGCGGGGCCAACTTGACGGTCAGCCCCGCTTTTTTTGGAAATATTCAAAATCTAATTGCGGCAATGAATTGTGCTCATTTTGTGCTGAAAAGTACCGGTGTCAGGGAGTTTTGTGCAGCAACCCCTATATTTAATTTTTTTAAAACACCGGCGGGCGGGGCCAAGTTGACGGTCAGCCCCGCTTTTTTTGGGAATATTCAAAATCTAATTRCGGCAATGAATTGTGCTCGTTTTGTGCTGAAATGTGCCGGTGTCAGGGAGTTTTGTGCAGCAACCCTTACATTTAATTTTTAAAAACTACGGCGGGCGGGGCCAGCTTKACGGTCMGCCCCGCTTTTTTTKGGAATATTCAAAATCTAATTACGGCAATGAATTGTGCTCGTTTTGTGCTGAAAAGTACCGGTGTCAGGGAGTTTTGTGCAGCAACCCCTATATTTAATATTTTAAAAACACCGGCGGGCGGGGCCAACTTGACGGTCAGCCCCGCTTTTTTTGGGAATATTCAAAATCTAATTACGGCAATGAATTGTGCTCGTTTTGTGCTGAAAAGTGCCGGTGTAATGGAGTTTTGTGCAGCAACCCCTATATTTAATTTTTTTAAAACATCGGCGGGCGGGGCCAACTTGACGGTCAGCCCCGCTTTTTTTGGGAATATTCAAAATCTAATTGCGGCAATGAATTGTGCTCGTTTTGTGCTGAAATGTGCCGGTGTCAGGGAGTTTTGTGCAGCAACCCTTACATTTAATTTTTAAAAACATGGGCGSGCGGGGCCAGCTTGACGGTCAGCCCCGCTTTTTTTGGGAATATTMAAAATCTAATTACGGCAATGAATTGTGCTCGTTTTGTGCTGAAAAGTGCCGGTGTCAGGGAGTTTTGTGCMGCAACCCCTATATTTAATTTTTTTTTAAACACCGSCGGGCGGGGCCAACTTGACGGTCASCCCCGCTTTTTTGGGAATTTTCAAAATCTAATTGCGGCAATGAATTGTGCTCGTTTTGTGCTGAAATGTGCCGGTGTCAGGGAGATTTGTGCAGCAACCCTTACATTTAATTTTTAAAATCATCGGCGGGCGGGGCCAACTTGACGGTCAGCCCCGCTTTTTTTGCAATATTCAGAATCTAATTGCGGCAATGAATTGTGCTCGTTTTGTGCTGAAATGTGCAGGTGTCAGGGAGTTTTGTGCAGCAACCCCTATATTTAATTTTTTTAAAACACCGGTGGGCGAGGCCAACTTGACGGTCAGCCCCGCTTTTTTTTGGGAATATTCAAAATCTAATTGCGGCAATGAATTGTGCTCGTTTTGTGCTGAAATGTGCCGGTGTCAGGGTGTTTTGTGCAGCAACCCTTACATTTAATTTTTAAAAACATCGGCGGGCGGGGCCAGCTTGACGGTCAGCCCCGCTTTTTTTGGGAATATTCAAAATCTAATCACGGCAATGAATTGTGCTCGTTTTGTGCTGAAAAGTGCCGGTGTCAGGGAGTTTTGTGCAGCAACCCCTATATTTAATTTTTTAAAAACATCGGCGGGCGGGGCCAACTTGACGGTCAGCCCCGCTTTTTTTGGGAATATTCAAAATCTAATTGCGGCAATGAATTGTGYTCGTTTTGTGCTAAAATGTGCCGGTGTCAGGGAGTTTTGTGCAGCAACCCTTATATTTAATTTTTTAAAAACACCGGCGGGCGGGGCCAACTTGACGGTCAGCCCCGCTTTTTTTGGGAATATTCAAAATCTAATTGTGGCAATGAATTGTGCTCGTTTTGTGCTGAAATGTGCCGGTGTCAGGGAGTTTTGTGCAGCAACCCTTAGATTTAATTTTTAAAAACATTGGCGGGCGGGGACAGCTTGACGGTCAGCCCCGCTTTTTTTTGCAATATTCAAAATCTAATTACGGCAATGAATTGTGCTCTTTTTGTGCTGAAATGTGCCGGTGTCAGGAGGTTTTGTATTTAATATGTAAAAATGTTTATAACCTGCAACAAGAGGTAATAGCGCACATCAACTCCCACGAGAAATCAACATCATGTGTAAATTGTTCAAGCCCTACTATTCGTGAGAATCGGTTGCACACAAAAATCATCCTTATTGAAATTCTTGACACATCATTGAATATACCTGAATTACAGTTAAAAAGTATACCAAGACAGGTAGTCGTTGAAAACCAAATTTTTGTATTAAGAGGAACTATATCTTACTTTGGCTCCTATACGAATGAATCATCACCTTCTTCAGTTGGCCATTTCAAAGCTTACTGTTGTCGCTTAAATGGGAAGTGGGAAGAGTACGACGATTTGCATACCAAAAAAAAATGGATCTGAATGAAGCCACACTCGTATAGCCGCACCTAATTGTATATACTATTTAAAATATTAAGGGCTGTTATAGTTTTTTTGTTAATTCTTAAATGTATTTTTATACCTAACTTGTCTATCTGTATATAAGCTTACGTTTCTACTGTAAGTATCTTTTAGGTTATTGCAATTAGTATATCCACGTTTATTTTTTACTCGTTAAATTTACAAATTTTATTGTCCAGTTTATAAACTTATAAATACAAAAAAATTTGCAATAAAATAATATGCCTAAAACCATGCATTATTCTCAAACCTTTGTTTGTTAACCGTAAAAGCACCTACAATTTTTTTAAATTCGACTCAGCATATTACCAGCAAAGCAATAACGCTCATCCTAAACTTATATTACACAAACAGACGGTAAGTAGAAATACAGAACTGCACCTATTTTATCTCCCACTCCTTCCATCAGCTTCATCCTGTAAAGCTGTAATTTTATAAATAGCAATCTATTAATAATAATTAAACCACATCGATTTGAAATATTTCAGAAAAACGAAACAAGGCTGATCGTCATCTCGAATCCGCCCGCCAATGTTTAAGAAAACAAATATAAGGGTTGCTGACGTCGGCACAATTTAGCACAAAACAAACACAATTCATTGCCGTAATTAGATTTTATATATTCCAAAAAGAAGCGGGGCTGACCGTCAAGCTGGCCCCGTATGCCGACGTTTTTAAAAATTAAATGTAAGGGTTGCTGCACAAAACTCCCTGACACCGGCACTTTTCAGCACAAAACTAGCACAATTCATTGCCGCAATTAGATTTTGAATATTCCCAAAAAAAAAGCGGGGCTGACCGTCAAGCTGGCCCCGCCCGCCGATGTTTTTAAAAATTAAATGTAAGGGTTGCTGCACAAAACTCCCTGACACCGGCACATTTCAGCACAAAACGAGCACAATTCATTGCCGCAATTAGATTTTGAAAATTCCCAAAAAAAGCGGGGCTGACCGTCAAGTTGGCCCCGCCCGCCGGTGTTTAAAAAAAATTAAATATAGGGGTTGCTGCACAAAACTCCCTGACACCTGCACATTTCAGCACAAAACGAGCACAATTCATTGCCGCAATTAGATTTTGAATATTGCAAAAAAAAAGCGGGGCTGACCGTCAAGTTGGCCCCGCCCGCCGATGTTTTTAAAATTAAATGTAAGGGTTGCTGCACAAAACTCCCTGACACCGGCACATTTCAGCACAAAACGAGCACAATTCATTGCCGCAATTAGATTTTGAAAATTCCCAAAAAAAGCGGGGCTGACCGTCAAGTTGGCCCCGCCCGCCGGTGTTTTAAAAAAAATTAAATATAGGGGTTGCTGCACAAAACTCCCTGACACCGGCACTTTTCAGCACAAAACGAGCACAATTCATTGCCGTAATTAGATTTTGAATTTTCCCAAAAAAAGCGGGGCTGAACGTCAAGCTGGCCCCGCCCGCCCATGTTTTTAAAAATTAAATGTAAGGGTTGCTGCACAAAACTCCCTGACACCGGCACATTTCAGCACAAAACGAGCACAATTCATTGCCGCAATTAGATTTTGAATATTCCCAAAAAAAGCGGGGCTGACCGTCAAGTTGGCCCCGCCCGCCGATGTTTTTAAAAAATTAAATATAGGGATTGCTGCACAAAACTCCCTGACACCGGCACTTTTCAGCACAAAACGAGCACAATTCATTGCCGTAATTAGATTTTGAATATTCCCAAAAAAAGCGGGGTTGACCGTCAAGCTGGCCCCGCCCGCCGATGTTTTTTAAAAATTAAATGTAAGGGTTGCTGCACAAAACACCCTGACGCCGGCACATTTCAGCACAAAACGAGCACAATTAATTGCCGCAATTAGATTTTGAATATTCCCAAAAAAAAGCGGGGCTGACCGTCAAGCTGGCCCCGCCCGCCGATGTTTTTTAAAAATTAAATGTAAGGGTTGCTGCACAAAACACCCTGACACCGGCACATTTCAGCACAAAACGAGCACAATTCATTGCCGCAATTAGATTTTGAATATTCCCAAAAAAGCGGGGCTGACCGTCAAGTTGGCCCCGCCCGCCGGTGTTTTAAAAAAATTAAATATAGGGGTTGCTGCACAAAACTCCCTGACACCGGTACTTTTCAACACAAAACGAGCACAATTCATTGCCGTAATTAGATTTTGAATATTCCCAAAAAAAAGCGGGGCTGACCGTCAAGCTGGCCCCGCCCGCCGTAGTTTTTAAAAATTAAATGTAAGTGTTGCTGCACAAAACTCCCTGACACCGGCACATTTCAGCACAAAACGAGCACAATTCATTGCCGCAATTAGATTTTGAATATTCCAAAAAAAAATCGGGGCTGACCGTCAAGTTGGCCCCGCCCGCCGGTGTTTTTAAAAAATTAAATATAGGGGTTGCTGCACAAAACTCCCTGACACCGGTACTTTTCAGCACAAAACGAGCACAATTCATTGCCGCAATTAGATTTTGAATATTTCCAAAAAAAGCGGGGCTGACCGTTAAGTTGGCCCCGCCCGCCGGTGTTTTTAAAAAATTAAATATAGGGGTTGCTGCACAAAACTCCCTGACACCGGCACATTTCCGCACAAAACGAGCACAATTCATTGCCGTAATTAGATTTTGAATATTGCAAAAAAAAGCGGGGCTGGCCGTTAAGCTGGCCCCGCCAAATAATTATTTAATTAAGCGTATAAGGGTTGCTGCACAAAACTTTTTAATAGCAGCACAATTCAGCACAAAACTAGCACAATTCATCCCCATATTGTAATTGTAAAAATTTGATCGGGCGGGGCCAACTTGACACACCCCGAAATGATTTGTTTTAAAAGGACGCTTTAATTCTGGGAAAGGTTTCAAAAGATATTATCTAAAAATTGATTTTGTTTTCTTTACCAGTTATTAGGGTCCAACTAAATATATTTTTTCTATAGTAGATGATGAAGTGTGCTTTGGTCTATTAAAATCAAAAGGTCAAGGAAAAGTTTTAGACTAAGGTTAGATAAAATAACATTTTAACTTTGAGAGTAGATAAAGTAATGTACTTTCTTACAATTTTAATTACGATTTTGGTCTAAAATAACATTACATATTTGTATAATTTGCATTTCTAGTGATAATAAGTTCTGGAACACATTTTCCCCCGTAATAACTAAATAAAAAACCGCTGCAACTTGAATCAATACTTCCACATCTAATTGTTAAAATAACATTTACGTTTTTATTTCTTATACTATACGATTGGTAATCAGGTTTTGAGCATTTTTCCTCTCGACACATTTTTTGTAAGACAAACAGTCCTCGTGATATTAGCAAAAATATATAAATTTTTAAAATTGTTTTTTTCCAAATAACTCGAAAATTATTAATTTAACAAAAAAAAATTCCGAGAGTGCTTTCTGATCAGAAATTAGATTTTCTATATAATACCAAAACTTAAAAAAAAATCGTACGAGCAGGGTCCAAAATAGGTTTTTTGGGAATATTTCGAAAACACACTTTTTGTGCGAAATTTTATTTCCTATCTCATGGTATTTTCATTTTTTGAATGTATTAAATATATTCGGAGATATTTAGGAAAAACCGTTTTCTTTAAGTGACGCTTTTTTGCTAATATCTTCCAAACTATCAATCGTGATAGTATCAGTGCACCTGTGCTTCACAACTTCCGTGTATCGGTAAGTGACATTCACGACAGGCCTCGACTATATACTGGCTTTTTTCGTTAGAGACACTGTAAGCTGTCTGTCAAAGTTATTGTTTATTAATTTTGTCACAATCATACTTTCCTGTTTGCTGGAAGGTATCTAAAGTGTGTCCAGTGTTTAAGTCTGGATCAAAGCATGAGATTGTTAATTATAGGCCTATCGCTATAATTCCCAATTTTGCCAAAGTTTTCGAGTCTATCTTGTCTGATGTACTATATAGTCATATTTCTGGTCGTATTAGTGCTTGTCAGCATGGATTCGTGAAAAACAAATCGACAACAACTAATTTGTGCGAAATGGTTCAGTCCCCGTCTGGGTCATTGGATGACAGGAAGCAGGTGGATGTTATTTATACGGACCTCACCAAGGCCTTCGACCGGGTCGATTATGTTGCGGAAGCTTGATATGAAACACTAAATTATTTTAATGATTATAAGATATAGTTTATTGGGATAGCAGGCCAATCTATGTCCGAAAAAGTATTGCTAGGTTTGACCGGGATCGAACCCGGGACCCTTTGATTGCCGTTTACATGTGATGCCAACTAAACAGAGTCCTATTAAGATTCAAGGTCAAAGTGGCTTAGTTATATTAATAAAACAATCCTTCAGCTAATAATTATTTGTGATTATTAAACTAGCGCTAGAAACAAAAATTAATAAAATAAATAAACCCCAACAGCCTTACCATGTGAATGAGCTCCATCTTTTTGACATCACATAGAACATAGTAACTGGAAAATTAAATTATCGAAGAGTACCTGGTACAGAAACAACAATATGGCTCAATTATAGCTACAATGATATTGTCCAAGTACAGAAAAGCTAAATGTGCCACGCTTATGGTATGTAAATTCAAACAATGTCGTAAAATTACATGCTTTTTAGTTAACGTCATACATTAGGCACAAGGCATTATTACCAGGAATTGATTTTCGCAAACATTATGTTTTAGTTGAATAGAATGTTAAATATTATTATAAATGATTAGTATTTGTTTAACCAACTTTTAAATGAGTATGACGGTGGATACGCTTTCTATTTTGTTTTACATGTAAATTAATGGTTAATTAATAAGCGACAGTTACGAACCAGTGGGTAATAATAACTTTCATATTTGTAAAATTCTATTCTGCTACTCTGCTAAACCCCTATTCTAAGTTAGGATTGTTCGGTAAACTAAAGATTATTACAATAAAACTCGGGGAATCTGATAACACTAACAAGGAATGTGCGTTTTAATTGAATTTAGATAAATTAAACACTTTTGATATGTATTTTGTTTTATATCGTTTCACCGCATCCTGTACCGTCTACGAATTAAAATAAACATGTCCTTCCATTTGTTTTCATATCACTTCAAAGAAAATGCTGGTCTAATTCTATCCGCGAACACAAACATCCACTTTTGTAATGCACTTCGAAACAATAAACAAATTCCCTTTTCGAAATAACATGCGTTTCATATTTATATCCTTTGATCACTGCAGTATTGATTATCATTTGTGTAGCTAAGCTTTGAACGCTGGTATAAAGATGCTTTGATTGCAAAAGACACGAGAAATAGTAACTTCTCTTGAAATTACGACTAATTTAAGTGTCAAGTTCCGTTCCCCTTCTAAATATCAAACTGGAATTCTTTAACGTCTAGGAAGGCGTGAAATTTAATCAGTGCTTGTAAAATAAAACTGCCTCTGAACTTTTTTTATTGCTTTTTGAGTGCATCGTTAATTTAAATGGTATGTTGAAAATGTAGTATCAAACAGATTCCAGTACAATATATAAACATTGCAGCGAAGGCTAAAAAGCAGCAAACATCCATTTAAATATGTATTGGATATCAGACATAAGAAAAAATCTGAAGCAGTATTGACTGTTTATCTAGTATATTTTGAGTCGATGTAGTGAATTTCAGTGCTGGTTGAAATCAGCTGAATGTAGAATAACAATTTTTGTTTCTAAAATTTTGTTGGTTTTGTTTATTTTGAATAATAGCTTACATCACACCGATCAATTATTCAAGTACGCTGTTGTAGAATAAACTAGCATATTGATTTTCAGACGTTATTAGTCTGTACCAGTTTTTCAAGTTTCTGTAACTTGTGTCTTTGGCATATTTACTGTTTTCGCTTACGTATGCACAAGATATTTTTAATCAATCATGCAATGCAATTTAGAATAACGAAAGTACATAATATTTTATTAGGAATACCACATTAGAAACATTAAGAAATTGAAAGACATAATGTATACCTAACTAAGTTAACATAATACAAAACAAAACACCAAATTTTTAAAGCTAAATATGATGTAGATTATGGGCTTTATTTCTACAATCTAAATAACACTCTAAACATAATTTAGATATTGCTGCTGTAGCAAAAAGAGCATTGGCGGTATATTACTTAATTGAAAGGAATGATATCCGACAATTTGTTTAATGAATAGTGGTTCTGACCAATACCCTCAACGGTCAACAACATCCAATTTGCTTTTTAGATAGATACATTAATGTGGAAGTAATTGTCTACTTGCAAAAAAGTCGATGCTATAAATATAATGAGCTATAATGAAACTGACTGGAACCCTGTCATTTTATGTATCAGCTTAATCAGTGCAGCTATATTTACTTTCTAAATTTATTGCCATCATTGGAGTAATAATAGAACGTTGTGCTCTATTCAGCTATGAAACCGCTTAATAAAATAGTAAATTATACGGAACATGAATGAAGTAGTTTCGTTCAATGTGCCATTCATTTAAAATGTATAAATCGCGGGGAACAGATTTGGAGGTCTTTTAGCTAGAATTCCAGAAAACTCCATCTAGTTTAAATATACGATGTTGAGGAAAATTGCTGTTCTAGTTGTGTACAATAAATGCAGCTCATAAAAAATAGCGTGACAAATTATTTGTTGATGTAAATGGTTCATATTTTTAATAACGCTTTTAGTTTACCGTTAAGGTTCGTAACCGTGACTATAGTTTTCATTTAAATGATTTATACAGAGGACGCAAAAGAACCCTTTATCACAGAGAATTAAATATTTCATTCAAACATATGTCATATACCAGATGCGACTGTACTCTATACTTTTGCAGTATAGATATAGATACCTTATAACTCTGCAATTGTAGGCTCTGATCACCTCACAATGCAGTTTTATGAAAGAAATTGATTTTAAATACCCTTACCTACTTGTTAAAGAAATACTATGATTTATAAATACCTCATTAAAACTAAGCGTTCGTAGACATACGTTGAGCGCTAGTATAAAAATTTAGTAATTTTATTTTATTTATTTAGTCATTGTTGTTTAGGAACGATCAAATTGAGCTACTACGGTTCCTTTTTGCAAAAAATCCCGGTATTAAAAATATTAATTTTTCAAAAAATTCTTCCACTTCAGGCGGTGTGCAATGGTTTGTTCAAAAACGTAAAAGGGACGTAATGAACAGAATTTGTCCTTGTCAGTTTAACTGTCGAACTGTCAAATCGAATCGCAATAAGTTACCTAGGCTAATTATATCAGTACTAAGCAATAAATCACATCCCTTTTTCGTAGCGTATTTATCCGTCAACAAATCGTAAAGGGGTTAACATATTTAAAGAATATGAGCTAATAGGTTACCTCATCGACACTATTATATAAATCGAGATACAAGTATTATGGTGACGAAAGCAAAAAAAATGTATGACCAAATTGTCTTGATTTATTGTTTGTATTATAATTTCAGAAAATTGTTTCCTTCCTCAGGATCTGCAGTAACATGCTAATAAGGCAATACAATAATATATCTTGTTAGAGTAGAACCCTTTTCTCAATTTGACTGCATTTTCCAAAACCATCTTGATTAGATTTGAACTAGACAGTCAATATACCATTCAACTGCGCTAATTTTAATTGTATAAACGTAGAAATATGAGTTTGTAGTATAATATATACATCTCAGTCAGCCAACTAGTTGACATAATGGTTAATTTGATTTCTGTCAGTGATGTTACGGACATTTTTTAAATAGAAAGGTTTGGAAAGGGACAAAATTTGAAGAGTATTTAAAAAGAAGTTCAGTACTAAATTTTGTTTTTAAATTAAGATTAGAAAAACAATTGACTAATTGTTAAGCTTATACTCCAGCGCCTTGAGGCATTGCGATTTTCTTGATATTTGCATCTAATTCTGTTTGATAATCGAAAGTGTAACCGTGTTTCTTAACCTCTTGCACACGTCTCAGCCCTCCAAACTTTTTTTTCTAATTTTGCTAATGGTACCTTGAGATATGAGCGGCAACTCTGGAAACTTTTCTCTTAGTAGGTGGCTTGAACATATGTTCTTGTTCGCAACCTACCATCGTCAGAATAATTCTTATGTTTTTGTGTTAAATAAACCATCTTTGTGTAAATCTAATAATTTCAATTTTTAACCGATGTTGACGTTAATACAATAGTATAGTCTAGTGTCAAAGTAGAAAATAATACAAAATCAAAATATATTTACTTTTTTGCTATTTATGTACCTCAGGTTATTTCTGCTTAAGAAACTTATATTTATTAATTT